>PVJX010001029.1:0-186658 GCA_004027295.1 Dolichotis patagonum | reverse complement strand
CGGCCACTATTTTGTTATGTTTGATATTATTGTATGTGAAGCCATGCTCAACTATTACAAAGAAAGAGACATTATGGTAGCTACTGTTAATATCGGGTTGTCTTGTTGTAAAGTGCTGTGTTGCTTATATTGTTCTGTTCTGATCTGCTTTGTTCTGTCCTCTTTGGTTTCATTCTCTTTAAAATAAAAAAAATAAAAAATCACTGAAATTTAACACTGAAAAAAAATCTTACCCTTTTCGGAAATTAAAAGAAAAATATATTTATTGACTCTATTATATTTAGGATATATTTATTATATCCTATGTTCTTTGGTGTGTGTATGTGTGTATGTGTGTATGTGTGTGTGTATTTAATCTGTGGTCATTTCTTTCAGGCTGCCTTTAGGGTTTCTTGTAAGATAGGTTGGCTAGCAAGAAATTCCGTCAATTCTCTTTCTTTCTTTCTTTCTTTCTTTCTTTCTTTCTTTCTTTCCTTCCTTTCTTCCTTTCTTCCATTTCTTTTTTTTTTTCTTTTCTTTCTTCTTGGTTATCACTAAGTAGTCCAGCAGGCTGGCCTTGAAATTGCTATGTAGCCCAGGCTGGGTTTAGAATTTGTCGTCTCAGCATCAGCCTCCCAAGTGCAAGGATTACAGGTGTACACCACTATGCCTGGGAAATCACTTTGATTTTTTAAAGGATTCTCATGAACTAACTATTGATTAGCCATTGAGCTCAAACAAATTTGAACCAGTAAGATTTCTAGTCTTTGCGAGTAGATTTGTATGTGGTTTAGGTATTACACCAAAAATTCAAGCATTTTCCAAGTGTACCTGAAATTTTACTTTCTGTCAGGCCTTCTTAGTCTCCTCTGTGTTCCTGAAGCCTCCTGGTCAGCCAGGACTGAGTGGAATGCTTAGGTCTTTCTGAGTGTTTCCTGCTTGTGTGCAGATTTTTATTGGGCTAGATGTAGGTAAAAAAGCACATCAAGTTCTTCATAGGTCTTTATTTCTATGACCTTCCTGTTAAATTTCTGGTTAGTACTCCAGTCTGCCATTTATCACAGCCTGGCTACAACTTTAGGCCAGTAGAGTTGGAGACTTTTCCTGTTCACATTTTTATTTTTATTTTTTTAATTCTGTTTACCAATTTTACTAATAATGCCACTTATTAAGGGTTTTTCACTCTCTGCTCCAAATTTTGTTTTCCTCTAATGTCAGTGAAGCTATTGCCTTTCATGTCTAGTCATGAACAATGACCAGGGAACAAAGAATTTGGTGTGTGTGTGTGTGTGCGTGCGTGCGCGCACACGTGCGTGCATGCAGGGTGTGGTGTTACTGGAAGTAGGCCCAGGGAAAAGTACTACAGAGTCCCACCATTGAGCAGTTTTCATGAATAAAGATTTCTTGATTTGTTGTTCCTTTTTGGGCAACTTCTAGAGCCCTGAAATGGTTGTCTTGGATAGTTTTGTCATGAATTTGAATGAATCACTGGGTAGAAGATGTGACAGGCTCTTCTTCCTGCTTTAGTTGGAAGTCTGTACTAGGATACTTCATTTTATAGGTTGATTTTATTTTTGGCATTGAGATGACCTTTCTAAAAATTTCTTTTGTTTGTTAGCTGCTATCTATTTTAAGCTTTATATATTCTTTAGATAAAATCTTTTTTGATTGTACTGTACTAGTATTTTAAAGCATATATTAATTTGTAATAATTTAATCTTTTTCAAATGGGAAGGGGAAGAGATGGAAGGAGTTGGTATAGGAAGAGAGGGAATGAGAATGGAAAAAGAATTGAGATATGTTTCGTGTATCAACTCCCCAAATGTAATCATTCTTTAATGTAAACATGTACTAATAAAAACTGAAAAATAATTGGATGGTTTCTTTAAAACTCACTACTGATTTATCTTAATGCATAGTGGAAACTAATTCAGACTACAAGTTTTTTCTGAGGTGTATATCTGTGACCCAAAGGAAGACTGAATTCAGCTAAAGGTAATCAATTCCTTTTGTAGGCATTATCCTGCACTGAAAACTCTGGAACATCTAGAGCATACATATCTGCCTCAAGTAAGCCACTATCGATTCTGCAAGGTGATGGTGGACAACATCCCCAAGCTTCGAGAAGAAATAAAGGATGTTTCGATGTCGGATCTCAAGGATTTCCTGGAGAGTATCCGCAAACATTCAGACAAAATTGGAGAGACAGCCATGAAACAAGTAGGTCTTGGGTTTATGATAGGTTGGACGTTGCCTTTACAAATATTCAGTTGAAAAAAAAAACAAAAAACAAAAAACAAATATTCAGTTGAATATGGATTTCTTTTGCCAAGTGTCTTGATTGTTTCTTATCATTTTAAGGCAGTCCTTTATCTTTGTGGAAACATAGGATTAAAAATATTTTTTATTATCTTAATAGAGCAGTAAACTATTAACTAGTATTGCTTTGCTCTGTGGATGTCCAGTAAAGTGGATGTCCAATACATTAATCAGTTTATATAATATAATGGTTTATATTGAGGATTTGAGAGAAATTAACTTTGTTGCTTCTAAAAAAAATAAATACTTCCTTTCGTTTTGATATGATTTGAAACCTAAAGCAATTTAAATTTTTTTTCTAGTTAATGATCTAACTTATGTACCTTTGGCTGATTATTTGCTATATAAGCAACATGTAATATTATAGATGAGTTATTTCTGATATAAACAGAAATCAGTAAGAATAAACCCTTTGATAAATGGTGTGATTTATAATCACAGAAAGGTTTGTTTTGGTCATTATGAATAAAAGAACATTAATGATTTGCAGTAGTTCTTGTGTTTTTGAAACTTAAGTCACTTTGATTTTGTTAAACCTCTCAGTATACCTGATGATGTAACTTACAACAATAAATAGAAGACTTAGTTGTTTATGGAAAGTGTGTGTGTTTTGGTTTCATAAACAGCAATCTTCTTGAATGAGTTATTTGGAGTTCTTATCATTCTGTGGAGAATGAGGGAACAGATTTTATTTGAAACTATATTTTTAGGTCTCAACTAGATTTAGTATTCTTTGTTTGGATGTCTGTCTGATTCTGCAAAAGAAGTTTGCCAATTACTGTTTTCCTAAGGCAATGGAGGTATTCCAACACACTCCTTTAAATCTTGTACTTTACAAAGATAAAAACTATTTTGATGATAAATCTGGTAGAAATAATCATGTCATTTGTTTTATAGTGGCTATGAAAAAATTAATCTTTGAAAATATACCTTTGCATTGTTGTGTTTAGGGATTAAAAAGATATCAAGTAAGAGAAGTCTTTACTATATTTGACTAATTTTTGTTAAATTTTAAAATTGGAAAGCCTAGTACGAAGTCTCTATGGATGCTACCTTTTTTAGGGTTGTTATTTAGGCCTTTGCCTGAGAAATTTATTTTACTTCTCTTTTGATTAAAGAGGAATTCATTAAGAATGTTACTATTTACTCTTGAGATTAAGTAGTTTCATTACTTAGCTAGCTGAGGAAATGAATGCCCCAGAAAGGGAAGAGACTTGCTCAAGTTCAAACAATTTGCAGAGGTCAGATCTTACAGTAGAATTCAGGTCAGGTTGAAATGAATTTATCTCGTATGGTACTCAGTCTATGTAAATTATTAGCTGTTTGCTTTACTTTTTAATGGAATCTTAAATGAATTCAGGAATTTTATTTAAGTCTTTATTCCTCCTATAAAATTTTTCATCTCAAGAATTGTTCTTAATGAATGTATTATCATATGTATATGAGTAATCCTTGAATAAACATATCTAACATTTTTAAATTTTCTATAGTACCTAGAAAGTAATGATCAGAGGAGAAATTAGTACTTTGTATTTAATAAAAGTTTAATAAATACTTGTGGAATTCATGGATATTAGAAAAGATGGTGAGGAAGTAGTTTATTTCTCATTTATGTAAAGCCTCAAATGGCATTTCTCATTTGTGATTTTTTTTTAATACACGATGGTGATTTAGGATTTATAATCTCTCCATTGAGAGGCTCTCCTATCTTTAGTATGACTGAAGATTGGCGCAGAAGGGGAAATGTTTTTAAGGGCAGCATGGATGCAAAGTACTATTACTTCTATTCACATTCCATTTGTCGGAACTCACTTTACATCTACAAGGAAGGCTGGGATATATAATCCCACTCTGTCCTTAAAGTGAAGATGACACAAATTTGGTGACTAGTAGCTACTGTCTTGCACTCCCTGGTCATTAACTACTTACTTGTTGTCCTCCTGGGCATAGACTATAGTCACCTCCTCCCTGAGGGAGAGAGCCCAGTGGTCTATCTTCTCTGCTGTCTCTAGGATGCTCAACTTTCTCTGTTTGATTCAGATGTGGCTCTTCATCAGCTGGTAACCAGGTAGCTAAAGTTATGAGTTATATGCACTTACTCCCAGTACAGGGTAAGGAAGGTAGGATGGAGTAAGTACCATTTAGAAAATGAAACAAAAAAATTACATTTCAAAAAGGAGAAAGAATAGGAGACAAATAGTATTCTCTGGTCCATAGCAGTTATTCTGTCTTCTTGGGCAGCATTGGGAAGTCTGTCAGCCTGAGTAATAGGGAAACTTCTTTTCTTTGTCTTTGGTTGTGGAAAGAACTCCTGTGTGATTGTTCTAGGTATCTAGGTATGCATTGTTTTTTCCTTATTTTTATCTAGTACATTTCTGAAGAGGATGTTGAGCAAAAGATATTCATTAGAAGACATATTTTTCTCTCTTTCTGTGTATATGACTATGTTTAGGTATATCTGCATTTATATTTACTTCTACATTTATTTATAGTTTTCACTGTCTGTTTTTTGCTCCCGCAAGTATAGGGTTGTGAGGGTTATTTTAAGGCTCTGAACAGTTGAATGTTATTTTAGTCCAGATTTGTGTTTTTTGGCATTGTAGTTTTCCCATAATTGTCCCAGTCTATTTCTTTCTAGTAGGTCCTATGTGGACACTATAACCAATATTCTCTCCTAAGCAAAGTTTCAAGAATAGTCATGCCCGGTTCAGGGAAGTAGTAAATGAAGGGGAGCAGGCCTTTGCCTCATTCCTCTTTCTTAGTTTAGTGGTTTACTTTGAGGTTGTATGAAACAATCAGTGAGAAGTTCATATTGGAATCTGATCATCTGCACTTCAGGATTGAGTCACTTGGTTTAGCTGTAAGTTTTCTTTGGAATTTATTGTTCAACTCCTTATTATTCTTTTACTGTTTGGGCTTTATATGTATTCAGCTTTCTGACCCTCTTAGTCTCAAGTTTCTAGACTCCTTTTTCCTGTAATTTCAGTCTGCAAATTCTTTTTGAGCTCATCCCTTTTATGTAATACTTTGCAAAAAGCAGATAGTAAATGCTAATGTACATGAAACTTTGACTGTTCATTCACTCGTGCTATATGCTAGAAGTCCAGTAGGTGTTTAATATGCCTTTCACTTACTAGAAGTTGTAGTTTTACCAGTTGTTTCTCCATATATAGTTGCATTCTCTAGCCTTTTAGCTTGTTAAATGTGTATCCTTGCTGCCTGTTGCCTGACCACCAACCTAACAGTATTTATTTCAGTTTTAATTGTTGCTATTGTTTTCATAGCACCATACTTCCAACAACAGTTTTTAAATTTATTAAATAATTCTCCCTGGTGTAAAAACTCCATAATTTCATAATGGAAGTTTTAATTTTTGCTTATGTAAAGGCTAAAATGGATATTTTTGGTGGAGTATCTATTCTTCAAGAAATGCTCAAGGGATCAAGACTGTTTTCACTTGTGGACGACTGCTTAGCCTACAGCTTCCATTGGTACAAGCAGAAGAAAAAGAAAGTGAATGAGTCATGAGTTTTTTTCAGACTGAACTAAGCTTGTAAGGGATGCATGTTGCTTCTGCCAACATTATATTGGCCAGAGCTCAAACATTGCAAGAGAGGCGTGGAAATACAGTCAAACTTTGTGTCCGAGAGAAAGAGGAAATAGCTTTGGTGAACAGCTAGCTAGTTTCCTCTAGAACCTGCTATCATAAAGTATAGAACAATAAATATTTTCCATATCTCTTGCCTTTTTCTTTATAATTGTCATCCCCCCAAGAATTTACAAATTCTGTTTTTAGCATTATTGGTGCTTTATTATTTTTAGTTCAGAAATCACGATTTTGACTTTTAACTAATTTTTTCTTATATTGTTATTACAGTAACTTCCATTTAAAATGTTTCTAACTAGAATCATTGAGAAAACAGATTTGAAGGTTTTAGTATCTGTTGTTGGCTTGAAATTTTCTAGAAATTGCATAGGTGACTGCTTTTTCTTGGTGCATATCCCTCCTTTCCTTGTTTTGTTTTTTGAGTTGCTGCAGTGATGCCTGGGTAGACTTTGTTCTCAGTACAGTGATCTGATAGGGCTAGGTTGGTCAGCTGGTTTTCTCTGGGATATACCAGCAAAAACAAATCATTGGAATGTTCTACTGAACATGTTGGGGTCTAGGCATTTTTGTTTGTTTTTTTAATGGTACTAAGGATTGAACCTGTGGTCTTCACACTTAGCCATATCCCTAGTCCTTTCTTATTTTTTATTTTCAGAGGGTCTTGTTATGTTGCCATGTCTGGTCTTGAAGTTGTGATCCTACTGTCTCAGCCTCTTGGAGTGCTAGGATTTCTGGTATGTGTCAGTATGCCCAGTTGTTCCAAGTATTTAATCAGGATTATATTCTCAAGCTGCTTCCTGTCTAATTTCATCATACTATTTGAGGATGAGTGAAATATATGTAATTTGTGTATCTGTATTTTAGGTTTTATATTGACTTTAGATGGAACTTTATCACTACAAAGCTTTATGCTTTGATTGCATGTGGTTGGCGGAATTCTAAGATGGCCCCAAGATTCCTGCTTCCCAGTGTATGCGTCCTATAAAGTCTCTTGTCTCAAAGTGGGTATGCTTGACATAACCAGTGTGCTTCTTCTAAAGTGGAATGGGAGATTAGAGATAGAAAAAGAGAAATTCAGAGCTGCAGATGATATTTTCTTGTTGGTCCTTGAACAGTGGTGGAGAGGGCCATATGGCAGGAAACTGTTGGCAGCCTTGAGTTGCTGAGAGTGATCCTTGTTGACAGCAGCCAGAAAATGGGAACCTTAATCTTGTAAACCACAAGTAACTAAATTCTACAGCAACCTGAATACGCTTAGAGGAAAACTTGAGCTGCAGTGGAGGTTGAAGCCCTGACTGCCACCATGATTCCAGCCTGATGAAATTCTGAGCTAAAGAACAAGCTGAACTCTTGACCTGTAGAACCTCTGACATAGTTGTATGTGGTTTTAAGCTGCTAAGTTTGTTGTAGTTAGATAGTAAGAGAAAAATGAATATTTATTTTGACTTCAAGTAGAGTTACTTTTTACTATATTACTCATTTCTATTTTGGATGAGGGAAACAAATGGCATGGACAGGTTTAAAAGGATGTGCAGCTAGATGGGTCTTCCCAGTACCTGGGAAGCTGCAGAAAAACCAGAAAATGTACTGGTGTGAAAACTAGGATAGAGGTCCATTCATTTAGCAGACGATAAGGAGGAGTAACAAATTGTTCATTTTACTGTCTATCATTATATTGAATTTTAAATTAGGTAGCACATTTGTATTTTGCATTTTTGTTGTTTTTGTTTTTAACATGGTGTTGTATTGAGAGCATTCAGTGGACCCACATGTGAGTTCCTCCATGGAAAATACAGCATACTTTAAAGCAGGTAGAACCTCCTCCATTTTATCCTACTCCACTTTTTGTGATATTTGCAGTATAGCCTCTAAAATACTTTGCATGTCTTATTTTGGAATTACCACTTTAAATTGAAGAGAATAAAAAAATGCCTAAAATTGTTCATTGTCACTTGATTTTTGAAATTCACTTGTTAATGATTTCTGTTAAAGGAAAGTTTTACATTTCTTATTTTGATTAGTTTGCAGTTAGGCTGTGTGGGGCAGAATATTTATAATGTAAATATTTGTGGCTAGGTTGATTTTTGTGTGACGCCCTTTGACAAAGGGTTTATTTACTTTTTAAAATTGTAACTTGCCTTTGCTAAAGGACATGGGTTGTATAAATGCTGTTAAAGAAAGAAACTGATGATCGATAGCAGAAATTGAAGGCTCTTAAGCATTCTTCCTTTAGTAACTTTTAAATTTTTTTTGAGACTACATCCAGCTATGCAGCCCAGGCTAGCTCCTACTTGCAGTCCTCCTGTTTCAGCCTTCTGAGTGCTGGGATTGCAGGCGTATACCATGATGCTCATGAGGCTTAGTAACTGATTTTAAAGGAACTAACTCTTGAGCAGCATTAGTTGTCACCATGATTTTTTTCAACCTTGACTTTTGTTGTCAGGGTTTGCAAGGGAATTCATTTAATAGACTATTCATAGTTTATAGGATTATTTTATAATATTCACCCAAAATGTGAAATGCAGAAGATTGCAATAGATCTGTTCACACACTAAAGACCCAAAGATTCCAGCTGAGGGCCTGGATCCTGTAGCAATTCTTTGCATGAGTTCAGCTGAAGACCTAGAGCCCTCCACAACTCCAGCTGGAGGGCTAGAGCCCACGACAATATCTCATGCAAGTCTATATCAAAGATCTTGCATTAGGAAGGACCAAAGGTCAGTGGCGGAAGCTGGAAAGTCTGTATCAGTGGGATGAAGGATCTGTGCCACCAGGCTGAGGGGTCTGCCCTGGAGCCAGGAAGCGATGCTCCACGGAAGAATCAGAGCTTACCTTGAAGAGAACCGCAGTCATCCTCAGCAGCAGGAGGACCTGAGCTTTTCCAACAGTGAGAACAGCTGAGTTCTTATCAGGAAAACCCAGCATGACAGTCTTTCTCAGTACCACCTTCTTCTGCTGTTCTGCTTTTATATTGTTGGCAACAATTCTCAGGTGGACCCTCCATACCCAGTACCACGCTGATTTATTTCAGCTGGGTGTTACAAATTAACCATTACTTAATCTACCACACCTTTTTTTTCTCTCTCTCTCTCTCTCTTTTTTTTTTTTTTTTGGTTAAGTATTGATTAGTTTAGAGTGCTTTTGGCTGGAGATACCTTGCCATCGTAGTACTTAGTGCAGTCAGGTTTCTCTGGGAAAGGAACTAAAATTGATCTCCAGATAGGATTGCATGAAAGTGGTTTTCACAAACAGTCCAACTCATAACTTTCCTATTAGAAAATTAGAGGCTAGTAAGCCAAAGTTGAAGGTGCAAGTACTAAATTGAAAGTAGAGGAAAGACCTGTGTAAGAAATGTTAAGATCCATCGCCTTCTTGCTTCCCGTACCCGTTTCCTGATTTGGCTGACAGAACTCTAATAGCAGGCTGTACCCTTTAACTGTGACTTTGGATGGTACTCTGAATAATATGACTATCAAAAGACAAAATTCCTAAAAAAATGTTTGCTGAATAGTCCCCAACAAAATGGGCAAGTCAGATCACTTTGAAGTCCATGATTGATACTTCAATGAGCTTTTTAGTGTTCTTGTTTAAAATATGAACAAATACCTGTGGATCACCAGGCATTTGCGAAAAGCCTCTGTCTAACCTGAAAGTTAGAGTTTAGAATAAACAATATAAAGAAACATTTTGGGCTATTTGTGAACTGGGGGGTAGAGAGAACAAAGCCACACTAGCAAGCAAGCCCAGCCGGGGAACCAGTACCATGAGTGGGCCCCGGGTGGATTGGAACAGACAGACCCCAGCCTCTTCCCATGAGTCAGCACCATTTGCAGACTGGGGGTAGAGAGAACCAAGCCACACCAGCAAGCAAGCCTAGTCTGGGAACCAGCACCATGTGTGGGCTGCCGTCAGACTGCAGCAGCCTGATCCTAGCCCCTTCTGTTGCACAGGCTGGCAAACAAAAACTAATCCCTTCTGCCCCGCCGCCCCAAGCAAAAGGCTTATCCGGAGAAACACAGGCTGTCAGGATAGTTATCGAGGTGAAAGGAAATTGGATGCCTGTGGTGCCTTGGTGTTTCACTAACATTGCAGGTCTGTGGCCAGATTGTAGGTTCAGAGGATAGTGGTACACAGTGTGACATCTAGGAGGGATCGCCTTCTGAGGGTTGTAGCCATTGTTGATTCCCTTTGGTCTTGTTTTAGAAGTCCTATATCATTTCCATTGTTCTGTTGAGTTGGGTTTTATTCTCTTGCTTGATTATGTCAAATCTGATGACAGGAGCAGCTGTTTCAACGATAAGATATATTACTATAGGTTTGTTTTGAAGTCCTTTATTGCAGTCATTGTTTTGTTTTTATTATTTCTATTATATTCTGATCTGTTTGATTTCTACTACGTCTGAAGTTATCTGCAGCTATTTTGAAGACATCAAAAGGCATTGTAGTAACTATTGTTGATTTTGTAATGTTTTGAAGTCCTGTATATTTTATACTAGCTTATTTTGATTGGTTTTATTCTGTTTTCTCCTCTTTAAAATAAAATAAAAAAATAAACATTTTTGAGAAAATAGAGACTATGTAGAAAGAAGTCTAATAGTCAAACCAATCAGTCTATCATAACTAACATTAGAAAAATAAAAAATCATTGACATGTGAAAAACAAGAGCAGAATGCTGTGTTAAAAAAACCCCACAGCAACAAAAACTGTAGGTGAAGTAAAAATAATAGCAGAAATCACTTAAAAAAGGATTTAGAAGAAAAAGTTGAGAAAATCTTCTATAGAAAAGAGTAAAATGCAAGAAGATGAAACATGTGAAACAGAAAAGTATGTTAGAGCATCACTCCAGGAAATCTAACAGTTCTTATTAGGCATTCTAGCAAAAGAAAGCAGAGAAAATAAAGGGAAAGAATTCATCATAGAAGTCATATGAAAGCAGAGAAAATAAAGAGAAAGAAATCATGGGAAAATTTCCAAAATTATAAGACATGAATTTCCAAGTTAAAAGACCAAGTGCTCAACAAAAGGGATGAAAATAGACTTGTATCAAGATATGTTGTAAAAGTCAGAATCCAGAGGATAAAGAGAAAATCCTAAGTGGCAGCAGGGAAAGAAAATAGTTGATGTAAAAAAAAAAATTTGAGATCAAAAGTAGTTTGGGATTTCACAGTAGCCCTACTGGATGATAGATTAAGATGGAGCAGTCTTTAGCATTCTGAAGGAGGGTTGGAGGTGTGACTGAATGGTAAAGTGCTTGTCTAGCATGTATAGAGCCCTTTTTTGTGTGTTAGTCACATTTCTCATCACTGGGACAAAATACAGATACCCATAATTTAAAGGGAGTGAGGTTAATTTGGCTTACAGTTTCTGGGGGCTTCAATTAATGGGGGCTATGGGTCAGAAACAGCATGGTAGACTGGCATGGTTGAGGGAAGATGCTTAACCCTTGGCAATCAGGCAGGAGAGAGAGAGAGGAATAGCTGGAGAAAAGAACATAGTAATCTACCTCTTCTAACCAAGTTCCATGTTCCAACAGCAGATTCTAAAGTCATCAGTAAATTTTACCCACTGGAAAGTATGTGCCTCCTTGTTCTCATTGCCTTTCAGAAGCCTCACCTCAGGACACCTGAGGCTTTTGAGGGACACTTTTGTTTGTTTATTTTTTGGGGACAGAGTCTCCATGTGGAACCTGTGCTGTGCTTAAGCTCACAGCGATCCTCCTGCCTCAGCCTCCCAAGTGCTGGGATTACAGACCTGCATTACCAGGCCCAGGTTCAGGGGGACATTTTTAATTCAAACCATAGCATCTGGGTTTGACCCATAGTACTCCCCCCAAAAAAGGTTTCTGAGGGGAAATGATTACTCATCTATGTTTCTATATGTATCTATAAAACCAAGAAACTGTGAAGGTGAAATAAAGATGTTTTCTGTGTTAAAACGCCTTCATAATAGACTTCCCTTGCATATGCACACATATAAGAAGGAAGATAAGAGATTTGTGATATAGAGGAGAGAGAAAATTGGAGTTCCTAAGAAAATGATTAAAAGAAGCACTTGATTAATAGGGAAGTAATGGGCAGAAAGTACAACCAGTGTAACCCGGAACATTTAAGACAATTTAAAAAAGACATCCTAAGAAGATGAAAGTAATATAATCTGTATGTGTGCATGAATAATGCAGGGAAATTCTGATAGTTGCGAAAGAGTTTGGGAACAAAGCAATATCGACTACATAGAAAATGAAACAAACATAAAAACATGAAAATTATTAATTCCAGAGAACAAAAGTTGTATAAGAAAGGAAAGTGATCATAGTATCTTATATGGTTTGAATATGGATTGTGTTTTTATCGTTGTAATATTTAAATGTTAAAAATTTAATGTATTGAATACCTCTGTTTTACAAGGATATGTGGGTAAATACTGCTTGTAGATACGTGGTACTGTGTTAAATATGTGAAAGAGAACTAAATTTTTATTTTCCTTAGTGGAAAGTCAATAGATAATATTTTACTCTAAAAATATTATAAATATTATATGTGATATTATAAATATTATATAATATTATAAATAATATAATAGTGGTCCAGTGTGGTGTTTCATGCCTGTAATGCCAGCACTCAGGAGACTGAGGCAGGAGGATTGCTGTGAGTTCAAGGTCAGCTTGGGCTACATACTGAGTTCAAAGCCAATCTCAACTACATAGCAAGGCCCTGTTTCAAAAAACCCCCAAACAAACCAAAAAATAAAAAACTAAACCAACCCCCAAAACAAAAAATGCCCGTGATAGCCAAAAGGTAGAAGCAACCCAATTATCTATTGACAGATGGATAAATAAAATGTACTAGATGTATAAAAATGGAACATTAGTCAGAATTAAAAAGGAAGGCAAATTTGGCACACATGACAACATGAGGGAACCTTGGAGACAATATTATATTAAGTGAGATAAGCCCAACATAAAAGGACACATTATATGATTCTAATTACTTGAGATTTCATGATCAAATTCATAGAGACAGAAGATAGGCTGAGGTTTTCTGGAAGCCATAGGAGAAAAAATGGTGACCGAGTGTTTAATGAATATGGAATTTCAGTTGGGGGGCTAGGGGCTCAGTGGCATAAGCGCATGCCTGGCAAGCGCGAGGTCATGAGTTTGATCCCTGGTACCAAAAAAAAAAAAAAAACTTCAGTTGGGGAAGATGAGAAAGTTCTAAGGATGAATGGTTGTAATACTGACACAACACCATGAGTGTATATAATATCCCTGAACTATTACCCTCAAAAATGGTGAAAGTGATAATTTTTATGTTTCGTTTATTTTACCACAATAAAAAATAAGAAAGAAATAAAACTTAGTGGCCGTGTATGTCTGTAGTTTGATCACTGAAGAGACTGAGGCAGGAGGATCATGACTTCCAGGACAGCCTTGAATTTTTTTTTTTTTTTTTTTTTGTATGGGTATCAAACTCAGGACCTCGTGCTTACCAGGCAAGTGCTTGAGCTGCTGAGCTAACTCCCCAGCCCACCAACCTTGAGTTTTTAAGATACGTATTTACCCGTCTTTGGAAGAAACCATATGTTCTTGAACACTCTTTGTTGAAGAATAAATGTCACTCTGTCCTACGTATGTTGTCACTGCAGGCCTGTATACTAATACTTGGGCACATGTTCTGGTGGGTTGAGTGAGTAGTCTTTGTGCTGCTGTATAAGAAGATGGGGGAAAAGAGGGAATTCGGACAATGGTGAAAAGTGGTGCTGATATCATTGGCTTGGCATCAGAATCATGGAGAGAGCCAGCGGCCTCATTATTGTTTGTTTCATTGGGAAAGTTAACTTTCCCTTAAATTTAAAATAAAGGAACATGACCCACACTGTGAAGCTTTTCTTGTGTGATTTATACAATAACTGAACTTCATTTCTTTATAATATGCCTTGGATTTTCTCTTGCCTCAAACTAATGTGGAAATGAGGTTCACTTCATTGAAACTCATTTTTAACTTTTATCTTGAGACTAACACTTTACACCTAAGTTATGAAGAGGAAAGGAATTAATTTCATCAGAAAGTAGATGCTGTGTGTAGTTGTGCCTTCATTATATGGTTTAACCTCTGAAATATGCAAGAATAGTACAGAGGTTATTTAAGATGATGTTTTAGACATCATACGTAAGTGTACAGTCTGAGTGCTGTACATAGTAGCACACTATGGGCCAGGAACAACCACAGGTTGTTGTCAGAGAAAGTCTGGATCTGGTCTGGCACTGCCAGTCTTTCAGAAAGGCAGATGAAAACAAAATGTATTTTCATATCACAACTTGGAATAAAATACCAAAACTTATATTTTTTAGGTAGTGATCTCTTAATAAATGCCTGAAAGAACATTTTTGTGTTCCATATATTTATAAAGTTCCTGTCATACTTTACTTGGATATAGATGGTATTTTCTCAAGTTAAATGTTACAACTGCATTGTTGGGAGCAGCTAAGCTAGTGATAGTTCACATGTGTGAAGCCGAAAGCACAAGTGCCCGAATAGGAGTGCCCCAAGGGTACAGAGTGCCTGAGAATTGCCCTGAGGGCATGCAGTGCTGGAGGTGAACAGGTGTTCCAGCCCCAAGAATGTGGGAGAACAGGAAGAGGCCAGTTTGTTAAGCAAATGGTTGTGGTTTGACAAAAGTATAAATAAATGCATTGGTTGAGGATTTTCTTCCTCCTATCGTGGAGAAAGGCTCTACCTCACCCCAGCTTTCTGTCCGTCTTTAGTTTTTTTATTTTTTCATTGCCCCCCCCCCGCCCCCCGGAATTTAGCTCTAACAAACACCAACACTGCTTGATTGAAATATAAGACATTTTAAAATTGCTTCTCTTTTACCTCCCATCTCTTTAATGTAGTTAGTTCCTTTTGTTTTCCCCCATCTTTTGCTTTTCTTCTTTCCTCTCCTCTTTTCTTCTTTCACTTTTTTATTTCTAGAAATTATATTTAAAATGTGAGGAGTCAGCTTCTTCCTGAGCAGGTTTCTGTGTTAGCTGCCCCAATTGGGAATCTTTGAAAACAAATGCAGAGATAAAGATCTAAGTTCATAATAAAATCTAAATCAAGTTTGACAGCCATGATGTATACATATATATGTAAAAAATATCCATATATCCCCTACATATATACAAACACACATTTTTTAAAAAGTGGTGTGAATGATTTTTTTTGATATAAAAACAATTCCAAGGTGATACTTTTAGAGGACTTAAATTCAGGGATTTAAAAAATAATCAGCTCTGGCTCCTCCCAGATCCCAGCTTTCTTTAATATCCTGATTTACCTTTACTGATTTTTTTTTTTTTTTTGGTACCAGGGATCGAACTCAGGACCTCACACTTGCAAAGCAGGCACTTATGCCATTGAGCTAAATCCCTGGCCCTACCTTTACTGTTAATTCTAATCATAACACCATGTTTTAAAGTGAGTACAAGTTTTGTCCATTTTTCACTTCAATGTAATCAGTGTTGGACCCTGCCCACTGACAGTAACTCTGTCTACTCTATGAATTCCATCTTTAATTTGATGAGTGCTTTTTTTTTTTGCACTAGGAACTGAACTCAGGGCTTCACATTGCCAGGTAGACACTGTGCTACTGAACTACATCACTGGCTCCTGAGTGCTTTTTTAAAATAGTTATTTTCTAAGTTTTGATCTATTTAAAATAATTACATAAATTAGATCTTATGAAGCATAATTGATAAGCTTGGTCATTTCACTTGTATTTTATTTTTTAGTTTTTTCAGTTGGGTCAACAAAGATCATTAATACTCCAGGAAACAGGATGTTTATGAAATTGTAGAAGTTACTATAATATTTTATAAACAGAATAATTCTAAGTAATCAAACAGTATAATCAAATGGGAATTATCACCAACCGAAGCTATTTTAAAGATTAAGTCTGAAAACAAATTAAGTCTGACTATATTGGTTATAAGTACTTTTGAGATAGTAATCTAAGAATAATGATCTCTTAATAGATAAAGGATTGGGATAATTGCTGGTATCTTCAACAACCATATAGCATTCGCTCAATATGTACCTGACTTGTACTAATTGCAAACTAAAAGAGATAATGTCTTAATCTCTCACTATGCAGTTATTATACAGAAACAGAACAGCAATCCACCTTTTTCTCATTATTCTTAGAGTCAGCTCATGTCATCCTTCATCAGATCTTTGTAGAAAAACTTCGTATTTTTAGAAAAACTTTTATAATATCTTTAGTAATAAAGACTATAGATTTTGGAGTCAAGAAAGCTAGGTTAAAACCTGGAACTCTCATTTGTAAATGGATGGGACAAATTACTTAATCTAAGCATTAGTTTATTTCTTTATTAGTGAGATTCATATAAGATACTACATAGCTGATAATAATTATGGCATTTTAACTTTGTTTTGAGATCTGTATTATTTTATTAGACAATTGAAATCTTCCTTTGAGATATTGATAGTCTGATACCAACCATTAACCTTAATAGCTTTTTATTAAATGACTACAAATATATTTTTTCATGAGTGTTTTTCAGCAAACTGATTTGGGACGATATGAGCTTTTAGAGATTTTTAAAAAAAGGATTAGCGGGTTTTTTTCTTAATATTTTCAGGTTTCTATGCTATGACATATAATTTAAAAAAAATTGTATAAACAGACTGTGGTTGCCCATGCCTATAATCCCAGCACTCAGGAAGATGAGGCAGGAAGACTGCTGTAAATTGGAGGCCACCCTGGACTACAAAGTGAGTTCAAGGCCAGCCTGAAACTGCATAGTGAAACTCTTTCTCAAAAAACAAACAACCTACCCCAAAACAAAAAAAGCTCTATTTGTAATTGTGATTTTGTCAATGAGAAACCAAACCTTAGGTCTACTTTAATAAGCAGTTCAGACCATGGAGACTAATGTCTTAAATGAATTTATTTGTAATAAATTTGATTTTGAGCTTTTATCTTTTCTATCCTTTCAAATAACTTCACTATGCATCTAGTGATTGTGTTTCTTCATTAGTAGGTGGAGAAGTCCACCAAACTTTCCATCTCCTTGTATGCCCATACTTCTTAGAAAGAAAAATTAAAATTATTGGTGGGCTATAGTTTTTTTTCCTCAACTCTAGGCCCCTTCCAAGTGTGTAGAACGTTGTGAAGCCTATTTTGAGGTTTGGATCTAGAGCCCTTCTCAGATTCCCATGGTATGCTCTCTGCTGACTAGCTCTGGAGAAACCCAGTTGAGAATTCCTAGGATTGTGCTCTCAGCAGGTGCTTTAGTCTCATTCTCTGCCAAATGTTTTCTTTACTGAGCATGAAAATGCCATGGAAATAATACCAAGGAAATCAATATGCCAAGAAAGAAAAGAAATATTTAGTGTATTTCAGGAGAGCCAGAGCAGTAGACCTACAGATGATATAGAAGAGGGAGGAATCTTGCTAGTTGTGTTTTCTCATATCCTTCTGGATCTCTTTGAAAGTTTTAGCAAGTAACCCTAACGCAGTTTAAAAATGTTTTTAATTACATTTGTAAAGTTAATTTTTTTCGCGTGTACATGAGTCATAAAATATATACATTCACCTAGCCACTGATACAAGCAGGATAGAGTGATAGCACTTTGCACAATTCCTTTAAGCTACCTTTGTTATCAAACTTTCTCTTCCTCTGTAACCTCCACAGACCACTGATTTGTTCTCCATTCACATTGTCTTGTCCTTTGCAGGACACATAAATGGAATATTGTGGGTTTATGGTAGTGTTCATATCTTCTTTACATAAATAGCAAAAATACAAAGTAGAAAAGTTTTAAGTGCTACAGAATAAAGATAAAACATTAGGAGAATCTAGAGAAAATGGAGATCTTTTAGAGATGTGTGAGATACTGTAGGTTTAATGATAAAGTGCCAATTAAATTAAATTAAATTTGGATATATGGTTTTCCAGTTTCTGCTAGTATATAACAAACTGTCATAAAACATAGCAGTTGGAAACAGTAATCATTTTATTTAAATGCTGCCATGAAGAAAGTAGACTTTAAATCACAGGAAACCTACTTGCAGAGCATTAGGTGACAAAAGGAATCTAGGGCAGGTGTTTGAGGAGGGAAACCTAAAGCTAATGTAGACTTCAGGAGGTGGAACTAAAGATAATAATTAATCAGTGGCAGTGTCTGAGAACATGGGTCTGAATTGATTTTATTTTTTATCTCTCCAGAATCTAGGACAAACTAGGAATTCAGGAAATTCTTGTGTATGTGTGTGTATATATATGTCTTTTCTAGTCTTCTCATGATTTGTAAAGGGTCCATAATAGAAAAGTTTGAATAAAGTTAGGATTTTCTCAGTGTTTAATTTTACACTATTCGTGAAAATGTGACTACCCCATGAACACATTGATAAATAGGTTCAATATGTTAGTAAATGTTTCTGAGTAGCCAAGTTTAAATAAATAGTAGGTGCAGTAGGTTTAAGCTATGTACTTTTTTTTTTTTTTTGGATACTGGGAATCAAACTCACCACCTCATGCTTGCCAGGCAGGCACTTATGTCACTGAGCTAAATGCTTGGCCTGGTGCAGTAGGTTTAAATAACAGGTGTCAGCAAATAAGTTGACCTATATTGCTGTTTTAATTTGGGCAGTGGTAAAGTTAGATCAGGTTATATTTCCATACTTCAGTATAGTGATGTATGCCTCCCAGGTGTGCTTTTATTACTTTTTTCCCTTTGTTTTCTTTTCCTCGCCCCTCCCTTCCCCTCCCCTCCCCTCTCTTCTCCTCTATTCCTCCCCCCCACCTCTGTGTGTGTGTGCGCGCGCGCGCGCACGCATGTGTGTTGGGGGTATTAGGGATTGAACTTGGGGATTTTACTACATCCCCAGCCCATTTTTAATTTTGAGATGAGTCTTGCTTGTCTTGGCTGGGCTGGAGTTTGGAAACGTCTTTCCTCAGCCTCCCAGAGTGCTAAGATTATAGGTGCGTGCCCCCATGCCTGGTTTCTCTCCTTATTTCTTCGTATGGTAGTATGGAATATATAGAGAGGGACAAAATAACAATCAAAAATGTTCTCATTTTAATCAAAATAGGTAGAGATAGTATAGTATGCATAAGCTTAAAATTGATATCTATTTAAATATTAATATTATTTTGTGTGACACAAGAGGCATTTTACTGTGATGTGGACTTCCTTCAGGGGAAAACCCCACCCCCCTTATTTGTATTGGTGACTTTATTTTTTAATCAGTGTCCTAGAGAAACTGAGGGCCAGTAGGCAGAAGCTGCCTTGGCTTTCAACATTCTTATTCCTTTATTGCTTTGTCTCTTACCATTCTGTGTTACTTTAATTCCTGTTTCAGAGCAAGAGGCTATTCTTTCTGGTTATTCTTCTTCATTTCTGCTTTCTCTAGGTTAATTCCTTTATCTCTTCTCTTTAGTTTTTCCCTATACCCTCTGCAATGAGTCTTCACTTGATGCACGCAAGTCTCCAACTTTACTGTTCATATCACAACACTACTTCTTCTTATTACTGAATAACCAGATCCTTTAGTTCCTATCTGCTTGAATGGACTTGTTATTAATATAAAGTGGAAATCTGCCATAATGAATAATTTGGACATTATGTACAGTCCCCGGAAGGATTTTAAGTTAGGGTAGATATAAATGTTTCAGTTGTAGTGATCTAAGTGTAATAAGTAAAATGTTGTAGGATAGTGGAGGAATATTCACAATATTATGGAGTACAAAAACACTGTCTTTGTAACAATAGAATATTAGAATTATGGATGCTTACTTTCTGGATTGTTATGAACTTGGGATAGACTGGAAATAGAGATGAACTTATTAGTATGAGGTTCCTTTATCAGATTTACCACTGGTGCATCATGTAATTCTTGGCAGCCCACTAGAAATTTTTCTTCAAAAATACTTAATTTTCACAATTTTTTTCAAAAGAAGTAGAATTTTTATACTCAATATCTATGTATTTGTATTTATAAGTTACATATGAACACATTTCATTATCTTAGTGGTTGTAAACCTTGTAGATTAAGGACTGTGTTTGGTAAAAACATTTTTTAAAAAATATAACCTAAATATAGTTTATTATATATGTACATAACCATGTATATATCGGTAGTACCTTCATTAGATGGTATCTTAGGTTAGGATATATATTTAAGGAGAGGTCTGTTGTTAATAATGCATTCTAATTTCTTTTGCAGGAAATCCTGATTTCTCTTTCAGATCTGATCATTATGTTTATACTACATGATGTATTTGGCTCTTATGGGTGTATGAATTGTCTTTTATCATATAACTAACAGTCCCAAAACAAATAATACTGATTTACTATTTCTTACAGTTCCATAGATTAGCATTTAAGGCTGGTCATGACTGCAGTGTTTGTCTGCTGGCCTTACCTGGAGTAACTTGTTTCTGGCCGGCAATTGTTGTTAGCTATTAGATAGGCTGTTTTCATTCTCCATCTGGACCTCATCCTAGCATCGTTCCCTCATCATTCAGACAAGAAGAGAACTCAAACTTTTAGGCATCTTCAGATCTATGCTCTAGAATTTGACAATGTCTCTGACATTCTTTTAGCCAAAACAAGTCTCAAAGTCAATCTAAAATCAAGAAGATTGAAAGTGAGTGGTTGCTACCTTTTGCTAGATAAAGCAATAGTGTCCCATAACAAAGGAGCCTAGGGAGTCATAATTGGGAGACCATTATATAATGGTCTTACCATATTAGCATGAAGACAATTATACTATTTTCTTGGTTTTTGCGTATTTTTTCAAAGCCCAGAAATATTTTAGGGATATTAAAGCTATTTGGTACAGGTTGAACTATAACTGGATAATCTAATTTTATTTGTTTTAGCACATACAATTTACAGTAGATTATAAATGAGAGTAGTACTGTCAAACATTTTGCACTGTATTTCCTTAGTACAGTGTACCTTGAATTTCTTATGTGGTATAAGATTGACAAAAAGAGAGTAACAGTTTCAGCGTAATTCCTTAAATCAAATGTTTTTAAAGCTTAGTTTCTTTTAAGATGAAAATAGGAGCTGAGTGTGGTGGTGCATGCCTGTAATCTCAGCTTTATGGGAGGCTAAGGTATGAGAATCTCAAGTTTGAGTCCAGCCTGGGAAAGTAATGACTTAGTGAGATCCTGTCTCAAAGTAAAAAAACTTAAAAAGTATTGGACCTGTAGCTCACTGTGAAGGCTCTGGCTTTAATTTCCAGTACTGTTTAAAAAAATCCAAAAAGCAAAAACCAAAATAGAGAGATGAAAATAGAAGTTGCAATTATAGTTCAGTGGTAGAGTGCTTGCCTGACATGAGTGAAGCTGTAGATTTGATCTCCAGCATGAAAACACAAAACAGAAGATGAAAATAAATATAAATAGAAGTACCAGTGGATTGTTTTGGCATGACCTTGTGGGTCGACACACCCTACTTTGGAACCATTAGTCTATCTGATGTGTAAGTAAAGTGGCATGACTTTGCTTGTAGTGTGCTGATTAATGTCTACCCCAACTGATGTGATTTCTCATGAAACTTTCTGCTGCACTGGACTAAGCCTTAGATTCTTTCTCAATGTAATAGTCTATGTCAGCCTTTACAAATAGATTGTAAATGAAGCATGAAATAAAGTCCCATTTTTTCCTGGTTATAAGAATTAATTTTACTTGAAGAAGAAGGTCATGTATTTAAGCATTTTAGCTGTGTGTCTTATTGGCAGTGTGTATGTATATGAGATGTATATATGAAGCTTACATGCAATACTAGAGGGAGAATCTAGGCTTTTCCTTTAGTAGTAATTTTTCTTGTTAAAAAATTACCAGTAACAAATTTCCTTTGGTTTCCATATTTAAAGAATATTTTTATGTTTTGAAGGTGTGCTTTATGATGGAAAATGAAAAAAAAGTTTATTTCGAACACATTCTCTATACAGAATCCAGTATATAGTTAACAGAGTTTTGGTATGTGTGTGAATTTGCTGATCTGAGTTGCTTTTCTTACATGGTTTACCTCTTACATTACAGTAGGTTTTCACTTTTACTAAGTTCACTAGGTAAAACTTTGCTAAAATTGTAGTGTACTCAAATCTCATAGGTATGCTTTTTCTGTGTGTGTACAACTAAAGATAATGCTTCTTCCATGCAGCCAGCAGGATTAACAGATGGCCAACCTGAAGCCCAAAGCATGTAGCCTTCTTTCCTGTTTGACCCTATAACCTCTCCCCTGGTTGGCAGTGTTCTGGTGTTGACAGTTCTTCTAGTTCAGCCAAAGGTGAAAGATAATTGCTTGTGGAGTGGTGGCTGGGATGGTATGTGTTTTTGCAGCAAGTATCCCCACCCCCGTCCCCAGGCAAAACTTTGGATCTGGTGCATATTTCAAAGCATGTGTTAAACTTTATGTGATACTGATTAAAATGGAGGGCTCCAGGGTGAATTGGCAGAGTCCCACAACTGCATCTGCCAAATGACATACAGAGAAATCTCTTGCTTACAAGTGGAAGAGCTGAAATCTGTCTATCTTAGCAGTATGCAAGTCTGCAAACGGAAAGGTGACTCTGGCCATGTGTACATACTCAGCCTGTGGCACATTCAGGATTCTTTTCATTTTTCTTCTTTAAACAACAACAGCAAAATCCATGTGTAAATAATAACTTGCATTGCTGCTTTCATTCCATTGAAGGCTTGTTTAAAAACCTAATGAGGACCAAGGACATGAAAGCTAGATTTGTGGATCATTGAGATATAAAATCTGTGAAGTTTATTGCTGAAAGACACAAGCTGTTTACAAAGCAGATAAATTTGTATCCAGAACTTTTAGTCTACAGGGTTTCCTTAGGCTGTCCTTTGAGAAAAACAAAACAGAACAAAACAAAACATGTGTTTATATTGTAAGTGTAGATCAACCCTTCCTAAAACGCAGTGTGGGCAGTATTAGTATTTCTGGTCACATTTTTTTAGACATCTCACTACTTTTTGGGGGTTTTTTTTGGTACCAGGGATTGAACTCACAATCTCATGCTTGCCAAACAGGCATTTGTTCTGCTGAGCTATACCCCTGACTTGTCTCACTCCACTTTTATGACAAGGGTAAAATGGAGAAACAATCAGTTCTTTAAGGGGATTTAGATACTTTGTTAGGAAAGGAGAAAGGATTAGAAATTTAGAGTAAGAAGGATGAGTGGCACAAAACAAAATAAAAGCAAAAAACAAAACTAAAAAACCAAAATTGAAGAAATTGGTAGAAAGAAGAGAGTAAATAGAAAGGTAAACCAGGCTTTTCATTCGTAAGTGAACCAGAGAGAATGAAGCAGCCACAATTACATTGATTTAAATAACACTGCAGACATTGATGTATTTCATGACATTTTCTGCTCCAGGGCTTTATTTCCAGAAAGTAACAAATTGTTTGATCCTGTGCATTGCCTTTTTGTTTTTTAGAGTGGCTCAAAAGATGGCTTTGAATACTTTGAATATAGGATTTTGTTTTCTTCTAGATTGTACTTGTGGTGGGGAAGTGTAACTTGAACAACCTCATTGGTAAAGAAAAGCACCACGGTCTATACAGTAGATCCTGGATTAGGAAACATATATTTTATTGTTCAAAATTTGCATTTATAAATTCTTTTTTAAAAATTGCAAGCTTTAAATATGGATGATTCAGTTTTCCAAGTGAGAGCATTAGTTTAGTTTGCTTTAAGTGTTTTCTACAATGTATACTTCTTTGTTGACTCAAATTGCTTATTTTCCTGTTTCATCTCTTTCCTGTTCTTTTCCCTCTCTTTCTTTATTCTTTTGAAATGAGGACAGAGAACAGGCACCAAAAGAGAAATTGTTGGTTGTTTACATACCGTTTTGGACCTTTAATTGAATTTCATACAATTTCTTCTTCATATTCCTCTGATATTAAAACTCAATGTTTTTGTCACAGTGGTACTTACTTTTCAAGCATATTTTTGGGTTAAATGTTTTAAAAGGTAGTTTGGGATTCAGAGACTTGATAATCTCTCCTTTTTTTTTTCTTCTTTCCTAGGTTACTGGTTAGATCACATAGGACTTTCTGCAAGGATATTAGTATCCTTAAGATGCACTTAATTTTACCTCTTGTGTTTTTGTGGAATATATTGCGTAAAGAAAAAAATACATCTGATTTGTGATCATGTACTAAATCCTTCCTAAGGACCATTTTAGGGTTTTAAATGGGTCACTTACTAAATATGCTTTCTATGAGACTGTCTCAGTTGATAAGAGGAAGATTCTACACATTTCTTTGTGTAGTGAAAATTGTAAAACCAGCAGAACAGTAGAAATGAAATTGAAAGTCAGTAGTCATACTAGTCTCCTTTAACACTTCTACATCACTAATTTATTTCTTGTTTAATATCTCTGATCTAGAACATAAGTCTTAAGAAATGTCAAGATTAATTTTCTTGATGATTTATACTTCATTTTTTCTTTCAATCAACAAATACTATTGAATGTATGTTTTAAAGAGTTTATTGTGTCAGTGGTATTTGCTATAGAAAAGATAAAGTGAGGGAAGGATTAGTGTTTATTATGGCTTGGATAAGATACTCAGTTCTTTAGCATTCTTTGTCTAGATAACTTAAAAAATATTACTATTTTAGAGATATAGTCATTTTTTAACATTAGCTGAAGTTTTGTCATCCTTTTAGAGTTTAGGTCATCTTTGGTTGGCAGAACTTAACTATCTCATATATACTAAATTTTGACTATAAATAACTGTTTATTAAGCAAATGGGCATAAAATTTTATATTTTTCTTTGGTGTTTTTTATAGTGTCTTTGACTACTGAAAAACTACAACATCAGATCTCTTTCTCTCTGTCACACACATAAACACACACAAAGTATTTTGAAACTTCACGACCAAAGACAATTGTATGCATTTTAAATTTATATATTAAGTATAAAACATATTTGGTTGCTCTTTTTAGTTGCAGTTGGTATCTTTGATAACTTATGTTTAGACAGTTTATGAGCATTTGTGTTCTATTTTATTTCAGATCTGGAATATGTCAAATCATTTAGTCTTTTGGGTAATGTTTAGACTTCATTTAGTTGACCTCAGATTAGGGTTTTTGATATAAATTTGGTCAACTCTTGGAGTATTTTCAAATTTTATCTTTATATCTATATGTATTATCTTGGCTTATAACTTACATGGACTCTCAACATGGTCTATGATCAGATTTGTACTTGGAGAGTAATTAGTTCCTACAGTTGTGTAAGATTAAATCTCTAAGAAAGGCCATTTTCTTGGCATTTTGTCTGGGGTGTGAAATCCATAGAGAAGTGGCCAAGAATAGAAAGTGAATATATTAAACTCACAAATGAGTTGGAATTCTTGGGAATAAACTGAAACCCTATCAGTTCTTGATGAATTTGACCTGGATGATGTGAGTGTCCTGCTGAAGAAGCTGGTGCCTTTCATCATTCAGCTAAATAGACACATGACCCAGAAGAAGGTGAAGAAGAATTCAGAGAAAGTAGAGTCATTGCAGGTCTGACTATATCCTTTGCCAGCCAGCTTAGCTAGCAGATAAGTGCATCAAGTGTGAACCATAAAACCGTTGCACATCCTTTTTTTTTCCCTCTAAATCATTCACAGAAACATACCTCTCCCCCATTAGAAACATAGGGAAAGGAATTCTGGGAAGTGTAGTTAGGTATAGCCAAGTCCACACATTGCAACTATATGCCTATGATTTCAAGACTGCTTAGTAGGGATTAAAACTATAGTCTGCGGGTGAAACATCTGTTTAAGAGGATTTGGAGTTTTTGTGTATATTTTTGTGAAGCAGGTTATAAGCTTTATAAGGTAGGAAGTAAGTGGTCTGAGAAAAAGCAACTTCTTTGGGCAGGCAGCTCTAGAATCTTGGTGATAAATTAATTGGAACTGAAAGTTTAATTCCTGGGATTTAGTAAATCTCCTCTGTTTTTCTACTGTAAACAGCTTAAATTTGTGTAACATGGCTGAGTAAGAACTGGAATGAGAAGTTAATATTCTACTGAATGTTTTCTTGTGTTTTAAGTAGATGGTTGCTGTCAATGCCTCAAAAAACTTAGGATATTGAAACATGCACCTAAGTATATCCTATGTTTGCCTTATGGACCACATGCGGAAGATAAACCTGCCCACAGTTGTGCATATTTAATCTGATATAGGGCAATCAGAGTACAAGGAAAAACAGTAGTGTTCCCAGGAGAAATAGGTATGTGAGGAAAGATCTACCAGCGAGCCAGACTTTGCCACAGGCTCGAATAGCAGGAATGTGTCTTGATGCAACCATTCTAACCTAGTCTCGTCCCCTAATCTAATTTCACAGCCAAGCGTTTCGTATACCTTAAAATATGAAAGTGGAAGATTTTATCAGTAAGAATTCCAGTCTTTCTATGGTGTGCCCATCCTTAAACAAACTGTATATTAAAAAGGAAGATATTTTTGTACAATTAAGATCAGAGATAAGATTATGATTTAAGATTGAGGTTTAGTGACTTCAGTAAGTGAAATTTTTGAGCGAACAGGTTTAGAAACATAATACTGTTACAGTAGCCTAAAAGGATGCTCATGTTGATGATCCTGAGGACATTCAGGTTATATTTGTCTTCCAGAGATTTAATGTTACAGCCCATGTATAACTTTTAGCTTTGCTTACCTAGTCATGAAGTAAAATAACATGCACCTTTTGCCTAGTTCTGGGATAAAAGCCTCAAAGCTGGGAATTGGAATAATTAATATAAATATGAAAGTTAATAAACAGCATTTTGTAAAATGGGAGTCATGAGTTTAGCTTTTAATTTGCTTTTTGATTTATTGTATTACTTTATTGTTTTGGGCTCATCCCCTTATTGTGAAATACAGATGCTTAATGTTTATCTGCCAAATAGAGTGGTGAGGTTAGGTGTACAAACTAAAATGATGTACAGGTATAGCCAGGTAATTTAAGTGCTTTATCATGTTGGGAACTGTATCATTTGTCACTAGAAATTAGCTGTTTTACAGACAGGAAATAAAAAGATTCAAGAATGAATGTGTAAGAAATGATTCTTATGTTGAATAAGAAAGTGAAACAGATTAACTGGGTTATCATGTAAGTAGCAGATGCTGTTAGCGCATTGCTCATGCCCCTTTAGATTGTTTCATTGCATGCTGACTGGTCCTCCAATTGCCAGTACCTGCATCGCTTTGCCCTAAGTTCTTTCTCAGGAGGCTGGGATTGGAAAATTAATGGTATCTCTTGTCTCTTGTCTCATTTTCCATGGTCCTCAATCAGTAACTCACGGAGTTTGGTGTATAAATACCTCTACTTCCTTTCCCAGGTATTCTATATAATTTTTTATTTCCCCATGGAATTGTTTTAGTTTACCTAACTTGCATGATAATATATTCTACACTGGTTTTCTTTTTTCCCTATCTTATTTCCTCATGTTGTAATTAGTCCTTGTTGGAGTCCTTTCCCAAATAAATTCTTTGGATTCAAATCTGTTCTCAAGGTTTGCTTCTGCTGGAATTTAAGACAGCAATTAGTAACAGTGAAAAAGCCTGGACCCTATTTTTATACATTCTCAGCAATTCATATGGCTTTCTGGTGAATCTGAGACAACATTTTTATCACTTAACTCCAATTCCCATGGACGTTATTTCTCTCCTATCTTCCTCCTATCTCTAGGGTGATCTGGATGGATAATTTTCTTTGGGGAAAACTTCTGTTTGCAGTGAATTTTGGTGCTTTTTTGGCATCAAGAGATCAGTCAAATTACTTCAAAAATGAGTTTCTAGATTTTTTATTGTCTGCCAGCATTTAAAGCAGTCTTAAGTAGGGGGAAAGAGATTGAAGATTTCAATATTCAGTGTGTAAAATGTCATACTTAATCCCCCTGTTTTTGGAATAGTATCTGTTTCCTCAATTTTGACAGATATCTTACAGTCCAGTGAGCCTGATTTTATCTTTCTTAAAGAATAAATCCTTAGCCCTTTGCTTCGGTGAGGAAGAAGATTTGCTTAGATAGATGAAGTTAGAAAGTGGTCTCAAGGGTCTAACTGCTCCTTAAGCAGACTACCACCTAAGCCCTTTCAAGCTTCATTTTAAAATTTTTTTTATTTTTATTTTTTGCCTTCCCTTCACAGAGGTTCCTACCAGTGTGATGCTGCCCCTTGGATTTTTCTCTACTACTTGCTTTTTTGGTTACCAGCTGGGTCAACTTCCAAAATTTTGTTGCTTTAGTTCCTTTTCTGTACACCTTGGTTTTGTGGGGTTTTACCTTTTAAAAAAAGGCTATTTAATTTTTTTTTGGTGGAATTTTAAGGAAGGAGTTCAGACTAGTACACTTATTTAGTCTTGCATTTGAAGATTTGAAGTCATAGAAGTTAGTGTTCATCAAAGAAAACAATAAAAAAAGAGCTGAGTAAGCCAACAGTATTGAGCAAAATGATAGGTTGCATAGAGTGACACCATAGTTATCAATTCATGTATTACTGAGAATCTGAGGACTCTAGGTCAGTCAGTTTTCTGTTAATACAGCAAATACTTAAGATAATCAACTTATAAAGAAGAAGATTTATTTTGGTTCACAGCTTCAAAAATCCTGGTTTCCAGTTGCTTGATCTCATTGCTTTTGGGCTTTTGGTGAAGCGTCACATCTTGGTATGCATATGGAACAGAGCAAACTGCTTACTGCATGGCTGGGAAGCAAAGAGAGGAAGAAGAGTCCCACTATTTTCTTTAATGGAATATTCCTCAGACCTGAAGACCTCTCACTAGCCACTGTCTTTTAAAGGTTTAACTACCTTCCAATAGTGCTATAGAGGGTACTGAACCTTTTAACACCTGAGTCTTTGGGGGACACTTAAGATCCAAAGTAAGTGTACATCATGGTGCTCATCTGTAATGTCAGCACTCTGGGAGACTGAGGAAAGAGCATTGTAAATTAAGCCAGCCTGGGCAAATTAATGATACCCCCAAAATAAAAGAAGCTCAATGCAAAGGCCCTGGGTTCAATCCCCAGTACTTGTGGGAAAAAAAGTGAAAAATATAAAAAAGTAGAGAGAAAGATCCAAACTACTTCAAACAGTTATTTCTTTTCATTTATGCATAAAATAGTTTCAAGTAAGAAAAACAAATATAGAGGGAGAAATTAAAATTATTAAAATTATTATCCCATATACATTAATAATATATGTATTATTAATGTATATGGGATTTACTCTCATCTAGGATATTTTGTGCTGAATAGTATTGTTTGCACTATAAATTGTTTTCTTAAATTTTAGTTTTTTTCTTAATACACGTTTGCAGTACTTTCAGTTTACAATCATCTTCAGGAGTGGGTACATGTGTATGATACAGCGTGATTAAATGCCTTTTTATATATATTGCACAGAGCTTTCTCTTATGTCACCAGAAAGGATTATAATGATAATCCTTATTACTGCTCATAGGAGAAATTCAAATATTTGAATATAAATAATTTTAAAAGTTTTGTTAATTTCATTGATGGAATAATTAGAAATTTGGAATTTTTTTTATGGCTGCACTAAAGGCTCAGAATATAATTAATCTCTGAAACCTTAACTTTCTGAAATAAATGCACCCCCCTGCTGGGGTTGGGAAGTGTGTGGCTTTTATAAGTTGTTTTGCTTCAGTAGGATTATCAGGTCATAATTGTACATTCTATCTATTAAAAAAAGTAATTTTTCTCTAGGAGAGAATTCCCCTGGCCTCTGCCTAATGGTGTTTTATGTTTTATTAACCCATTCAGTAAATTTTGCATATAGCACATTTGTTAAATTATAAAATTCTATGAGTGGTTTTCTCTCATGGTGTTTTAACTCCTCAAATTTAAAAGAATGAGTTTACCTCAGGTAAACTCATTCTTTTAAATTTGAAGGAAATCTACTTCCCTAAACTCCAGACTTGATGTGTGATAGAACTTGAAATAAAAACTCTTGGCTGAGGCTGAATGCTGAAAACCGCTAAGTGTTTTTCTCTGTCTGGAGAAAATTGGGAAAAGGGTATTATTAAGCCCAGGAAATGGAGTTGTTGATGGAAACGCTGACAGACTGCTTCTGCTTGGTGCCACTGTTGTGAGAAGTCAATCAATATTAGGTGAGTTGTAGGAGCTGCTCCTTACATAAAAGTTGCATCTTGTAGGCCTTGTCACTTATAAATAAACCTCTTCAAAAATGTTAAGTGATTTCCATAAAAAACATTTATTCTGTTCTCCTTCTTAAACCAAATTCTTGTTGTTTATGGCTTCCTGTATCCAACAGTTCCTTATTGTCTCAAAAAGCAAAACATGTCCTGTGTGGATTAAGCTGCTGAAATGCCTTTCAGGCATTGTTTATGAGTCTGTACTCTTTATTTTCAGAGAGAAAGCGAATACTTTAATGTCTTCCATATTCCATAAATCTGTCCCATGTACAATTCAAAGCTGTGTGTGTTTTTGTTAGAAGTTACTTCTGGTTGTACTTAGAGTGAAAAAGCTGCCTAGGAATGTTAGTGAAAATCTGGGTAGTGGTGGTGGTGGTGGTGGCAGATTCCTATAGGGAATTTAGTACTGGTTGGAATTGCTATTGGATTTTTGGCTCAAGAAAGGAGTTACCATAGGTGCTGTTATAGTCAGCAGTAGTGTAGCCTACTTTGATTGCTTTGCACCAATGAGTTTCCTGTTTGGCTCATTCTTTGGGTCCAGTCTTTCCTCTGGGGAAGTTTGCTAATTTACCAATTCTGACTCCACTGCTAAGTAGCACAGAGTATGCTTGTGTAGTGGTTCAAGTAGAGAGAAATTGACTTTACTTGCCACCAAATGAGACTATCTCTGGAGACTGAGCAAAGATAATTGGAGTTGGAAATAAAATTTATTGTTTCTTAATATTTTATATTGAAAAATTTTAGACATGGGAAAGTTGGAAGAATCAGCATCCATATTCACTCTATCTGTATCCTGTAATTAATACAATATTTGCTTTTTCTTATACTTATCCATGATCTATCAACTGACCACCATCTGTTTTTATGTATTTCAAAGCAAATTGAGACATCTATATATTTTACCACTAAACACTTATAGTATGTATAATGTTACAGCTCAGTATTTGTTTATTATTTCTTTTAGAGTCAACATGAAGTGAATTTTTGATGAACATATAACCTGTTTAACTTGAATCTAAATTAAAGACACAGAACATTGCCATTACCCTGGAAAGTTCATTCATGTTCTTCTTTTCTCAGTCTTATCCCGTGAGGCAACTAGCTTACTGATTATTTTTTCAGGGTAGATTAGTTCTGTTTATTACAGAATTTCATAAAAATAGAATCAAATAATATATACTCTTTTATGTAGGGCTTAATCCTTTCAGCATGATTTTTTTTTCAGCATAATGATTTTAAGATGCATTTTTATTGTTGTATCTTTCAATAGTTTTTTTCTTGTTCATTAATGAGTAGTTTTTCCTTGTATAAATTCAACAGTTTATTTTATTTTATTTAAAGAGATAGAAATAAAAAAAAAAACAGAAAAAAGGTAGCGACAATACAGAATTCCAAACAGAAAAGAAAAGAACAAAAAAACACTAAGCAATCACTACTTGATAAATTATATACTGTCATCTTGGAAATAGTTGTTCAAGTTACAAAATTAAAGCATACAAAGTAGACATTCAAACAGTGAGAATGTTAACAGTTCTGCTTAACGATCTAACAAAAACAGTAATATGGTCACCTGTGTTACACACTTAAACATACATGCAGTTATATCCTTTAAAGAACTTTCTTTTCCTCTCTTTTTTACAGTAGCAATTATGCATTTTGGGCTTATTACTCCTACATTTCATATTACTTTTTACACTAGAGACACAATGTGATATTTATAATATTATTCTTACTTATTTCACTAATGAGGATAGTCTCAAGTTGTCTCCATTTCCCTGTGAAGGCCTCAAGATCATCCTTCTTCATAACTGAGTAATATTCCATTGTAGAAAAATGCCACATCTTTTTCATCCATTTTGTGGTTGATGGGCATCTTGGTTGTTTTCCAAGATTTAGCTATTACAAATTGTGGTGCTATAAATATGGGTGCACACATATCACTGTGATATGAACTTTTCAGTTTTTCTGGGAAAATACCAAGAAGGGGAGTAGTTGGGTTGAATGGAGCTTCCAATCCTAGTCTTCTGAGAATTCTCCATACTGATTTCCATAGTGATTGTACCAGTCAGCACTCCCATCAACAGTGCAGCAGTGTTCCTTTTTCCCCGCAGCCTCGCCAACATTTGTTATCAGTTGATTGCTTGATGGCAGCTATTCTTTCCATTAACAGTTTATTGAGTTGTTCTCCTGTTGAACGCCTGTGATGTTCCAAATTTTGACTATTATGAATAAAACTAATCGTCTTTATAAAAGTCTGTCTGTGAATATATATTTCATTTCTTGGGTAAACCTACTTAAGAGTGGGATTCTGGGATAGAATTCTATGAGATACCACCAAATCTTTTTACAGAATAATTGTACCATTTTATGATTCTTCAAGTAATACATGGAAGTTTCAGTTGCTCTTCCTCTTTGCAACATCATTTGTTTTTGGTCTTTTAGTTATTTGGCTGGGTATGCAGTATTATCTTATTATAGTTGCTATTTATTTTTGCTTTAATACAGGAGGTGAATAAGAGATGGAAAGGTCATAAAAGCAGACTGTAGTAGGTGAAATTTACTACTTCAGTGTACCCTACTATGGGGTATGGGTGAAACAAAAAGTAAAACAGGACACAAATATGGAATGATAAAGCAAGTGACAAAAGAATAGTAAGGATTGGCAGGGCTGAAGTTACTTTAGAGATTTAGGAAGAAGAATTATAGTTGGCTTAGAATATTAAATTTAGTTGAGTAGCCACTTCCACACCTGGAGCTGAAAGTGTGTTTTATATTTTGATTTTTATGGGAGGGATTAATGGTCAGTGTTTTAGAAGTTCATATACTATATAAAGGTGGATGTAAAGAAGAACCTAGGAATCTCTTAATTCCACTGCCTACAGATAAACATTGTTAATATTTTAAAAAAGTTTTTAGATTTTTATCTGTGGATCAATGGGAATCATTTTTTTATCCATGCATGTCAGTGTATGCATATTTGAAAAAATAGGCTTGAGCTATACAAATTACAATCTTTAATTTACATTTTAAGTGTGCTTAATATCCGTAAGTATGAATCTGCCAGACTACTTAACGTTATTTTATATAAACATTCTAATTTTTAAAAAACCAGCCAGGTTTTATATAAACGTTCTAATTTTTAAAAAATCAGCTTCATATATCTGCTATATATGAAGCTCTGAGTAGGCAGAGTTGAGGAAGGTGGAGAATCCAAAATGAAAAAGACAGTTTTGCCTTCTAGGAACTCATAATTCAGTGAAACTGAATCAGTTGCTAAAAGCTTTCGAAGTAGTTTTCATAGTAGAGTATGCAGGGAATGTGTGGTGGTTTGTGCAAGAATTCTAAGTCAATTTTAGTATAGTTTTATTGCTGGCCAGTCCTTTCAGTATACTGTATTTGGTTAACAAGATTGTCAAATTTTGGTAGATAAAGAGTTTGGTATTCTGTGAAGCACAGTAAATTAGTTGCAGTTGGGAATAGAAAAGTGTTCTGGTTTTCAAATGTTGTCCCGCAGAACCATAGAATTACATGAGAATTTATAGAGCTTTGTTGAAAGATTAATTGTAGCAAGCGTATCTTTTCCAATGTTTATGTGAAATCCTACAATAGGATTTTGAGTGTGTAGCATAAAAAACAATACCATAGAATAGTTTCCTAGCATTTGTACTTTATGTTTGGGATTAAGATGATTTCTTCTTTATGGTTTTCCTTTTAGCTATGTTTATAAAGTCAGAATCAAGTAAGTTGAAATACTAATCTTTAGTAACTTTGTCACCAATTTAAATTTTTTCAGTCATTGGTTAAGCAAATAGTTCTACTTTTCTCCTATACATTCTCATCTTGATGGTTATGTGAGTCTTATCATTTTGTTTTCAAAATTTATTTAAAACATATTTTCTTTTAAGAATTTCTTGGTGATTTTTCTTATACTGGGAAAACAATTACAAAGATTAAATGAGGAAAAGGAGATAGAGAATATAATGTGAAAAGAAAAAAACCCAAAATATGCCTAGTAGTTTGTGTACTTTATATCATACCACAGTCTAAATTTTATCTGCTTTAAATTATGATTTCTGAACTCCTGGGATTTTGTTTCTTGAATGGGATAAATAATAAGTCAGTCTGTCCATTTGTACTTTATATCACACTACAGTCTAAATTTTATCTGCTTTAAATTATGATTTCTGAATTCCTGGGATTTTGTTTCTTGAATGGGATAAATAATAAGTCAGTCTATCCATTTGTGAAAAAACAATCTCAGGAAGAAAGAGTAGATGGCTGAAGTCATTGTATTTCTTATGCAGCTGGGAAGGATACCATTTTCTAATGTTATTTCCATTGTGTTTAATATGTCTCAAGGGGCCTTTTTAAAGCACCTTTTTTATTTGGCCATGTGCTCTGCCCAGCTCATGGTGAGAAAGGGAACTGTGGTCAAAACTTTGGTTCTAGGAGTTAACCAGCTATTGTAACCAGAATGATTAAAAACCTTCTCAGACACATACGAGTGTTTTTTGTTTTTTAATACTCTGGTTATAAATAACCTTATGAACTGAAATTAGACATTGTATTTCATGACTAGTGAAGAAAAAGGATGTATAAGAAATGTCATTTTATGTAGAGTTATGTCTCTGGCAATAAATGTATTTTTAGTTATTATATTACTCTTGCAAATGAAGATATAATATTGTTGTGACTGATGACTTTTGGATGAATTCATTTTCTTACCAACCACACTCCTATCTACTTTTTCTGAGCTCTAGAACTATGACTCTAGTTTTTTCCCCCTCAAATGGTTAAAATGTACCTAACAGTTTATATACTTGCTTAAAAGTATAGTGTTGGCTTAAATGTTGACCCTTTGCCCTTGGCAGATGCTTTCACTTGTTATTCAATAGATTATCTTATATCTGGAATCTTAGGAATTAATCCTGTGTAGGTGAGAGTTGGTACTCATTACCTGTGGGTCAGGAGATTAATTTACTGAACATTAAACAAAAGCCTATATTAAATCAGGTTTTGTGTTTGGTACTGAAAGACTCAAAGCTATGTAAGAATCATCTTGCCCTTACAATTTAGAACCTAATAAGCATGACAGACCAATGATGAGTATAATAGAATACCTTGCTGGAAACATAGAGTTTTGGTGTGCTCACAGAGGCATCTACATCATACTTAAACAAATTTTCAGAGTGAATATGGGTTGGCTTGATAAATAAGATGGAAATGCTTTTCTAGGTAAGAAATAATCTGTTTCATGGCATGAAGGTTTGTGTTTAGCGAGTTCACTGAGGTTCTGGAAATGTATTGAGAGTTGAGACAAAAGAGGTATGCTGCAACCAGATCAGAATGGTGCTTCATGCTAAACGAAAGGAATTAGAATTTCATTCTTGGAGCCAACAAACATTGAAGGTTTTAAGGAAGGCAATGATGTCAGAATTGTGTATATAAAGAGTTGTGTGCATGAAGGTTGAAGATTCCCCTGACAGTAGTGGGAGGACAGGTTAACGCAGGCCAGCCTGAAGGAGATAAGGAGCTCACACCGAGGTTCAAGTATCCCTTGCCTAAAAATAAGAAACAATGACTTTTTCCATTGTTTTATTGCTTCTGTCTCCCTCCCCAATCTAAGAAAGAGAATGGTGGGATAAAATGGGGAAAGAATAAGGATTATATTTATAAAGGTTTATCAACAACAATAATGGCAAAGATTGGAATGCCTTTTTGTCATGAACTAGTCTAAACATTTACATCAGTTATCTGATTATCAAATTATTCTTTTCAGCAACCTGAATGGGACTATTATTGTCTCATTTTACAGATGAGAAAACATATAAAGAGAGATTAAAAAACAACTTCCCTTTGGTCACATAGCTAATAAATAACTGAACCGTTATTTCCATGTTCAGAAGTATAATTTTTTAAAAATCTCTTCCTTGAAATATGAGACTTACAGAAATGTTACAGAATAATGTACAGTTGATATAAACTTTATTCAAATTCTTGAAATGTTAACATTTTGCCACATCTGCTTGATTCTTTTCTCTCTGCTTATCTTTACAGTTTTATAGACACAGTGACCCCTTTCTTAAAAAATGAATTCTGTTACCTAATCACATCATCAAAATCAGAAAATATTAAAATAGTACTCCTATTCAGGCTATAAATTTAAATTTTGTAAAAGAAAATCATTTGTTTGGGTCCAGGATTCAGCCCAGGATTGTTTGCTCAGAACTAATGCTCTTAATCTCTATCCTGTACAGCCTTCCCATGGGTTTGTTACCATTGCTAGTACTACCATAATCATAGCAGTCAGCCATGCATTGATTATATTCCATTTCTGTTTTGAGCCTTCTGTTGCAAAGTTTTAATAATTTTACAGTTCCTTTTTTCTCCCTTCCGGTCAGTGAAGTTCTGTGGAATTGCCAATTTTTTATGTCAGAAATGTTATTCTTTCTGTCACATTCCACTCATTGAAAATAGACCCACATTTCCTTCATTTATCTTAAAGAAAAATCTCCCCGCCTGCCTGCCTGCCTGCCCATCTATCTATCTGTTTATTTTTTATTTTTTTTTTGAGACAGAAACTCACTATGTAGCCCAGGCTAGTCTTGAACTTGCTCTGTAGCCCACGTGGACCTTGAACTTAGGTTATTCTCCAGCTTCAGCTTCCTGCATGCTGGGATTACAGGTGTATGTCACCAGGCCCAGTTGATACACATTTTAAAAAAACCAAAACACAAACACTGGGGGTCTTAATCAAGGAATGATGAACTGTAAGTTCATTAGTCCTTTGAAACCATGTATTTTTGTATGTTTTTGGAGTGTCTATACCTTTCTTTCAGGTGTCAAAGTGATTAGTTAATAACCCAGAATGATTTCAAGAGTCACTCTTTTAATATGTTTAATTCTTATGGAGAGAGATTGTATTGTGAGGTATTTTTTGTGTCTTATGAAATCCTAATAGACAACAAAATGCTAGGTCTTTGCAAATTTTAACAAAGTGCATTTATTGAGAATTCACACAGCATATCAACTTACTGTGTGTTTGCATTAGTGTATCTATGTTCCTGGTTTAAACATACTACTACTGATCCCCAGTTCCTTAATAAAGAACCCTATCTCCTAGTTTTGCTGTCTCTTCTAGGGAATAAGAACCATTTCAGCCACCCTATCACTATTGGGCAGTGAAAACAGATTATACGCTAGTGACCTCAGTATTTATTGGCATTGAAACAAAAATTGGTAACCATTACAAATGTTCTGCAAGCTACATTCGTGACTCGTTTTGCAAGAAAAAATTGAAAGTGCGAACAGCTGCTAGTGCATTGTATTTGCATTTCTGAAGTTTTAAGTGAAGATAAAACATTAGCAGCTGTGATAGATAGATTCCTACATTTGTACTATCCCTCAGGGTGTGCAATACATTGGTGTCATTAGGCTGGGGAGGTAGAATCTGAGGGGGAAAACAAGCTTATTATTCTTTTAAGTCTTTAATTTTTTTTAAAAAAATCTATAATGGTCCTACTGGAGCCTGGCAGTCTTCATAATCACTAAAAGAGCATTTAATTTAGAAATTCTCTATTGGTTGATTATTATTAGAATGTGAATCCGTATAATACTAAAGTATGTAGTATATATTGTTCATCTTTTTGTTAATTTTCTTGAGTTGTCTTTCAGAGACTTTATTTTTGCCTCTTCTAAATGTATTTGGGTTTCCTATTCTGATTTTCCTTAAAGGCAGGCATTGTTGAGTACTCTTGGTGAAATCCAAATGCTCAAGAGCATGAACTTTTTTGATAAAATTGCTTAAGCTTACTTCTGATAGTATCTGTTAACACCGATTTTATTTTTCTCTTGGAGTTATGAAGTAAACTGTCAAAGAATGACTTTTAGGCCCACTGGAGCTTAATGTAGAGTACAGTATTTTGGAGAGGGTTCAGATAGAAGTAGAATTAGAAGTGTGAAAAGTAGACCTGAAGATGTTGGAAAAAAGTAGACTTGATGCTGTAGAGGAAACAGTTGGGGAAGGACAGGAAAGAGCAGTCTTTACTATTTCGAGTAGCTCTTTTTTGTTTGTATTTTTTTAAGTGTGATGGTTCTGAGTTAATTCTTTATTGTTCTGGATACATTTTCTTCATCCATATCGTAAGTGTGAGAAGGAAGTTTTATGTTTTGCCAGTTGACACAGTCAGATTAGAGATTAAGGCAGTGTGGATTCTGAAATACTGAAATGTTCCAGGTATTAGCAGATTTTTGGTCACTAATGTTAACTTAAAAAAGGTCAGTTAGGACTGGACATGTGGATCAGTGGTAGAGTAACTAGCACGGTTGAGGCTCTGGTGATCAGTCTCCAGAAGTGGGGGAAATAAAGCAAATGAATGTTTTATCTGTCATAGCTTTGTTTTGGAATACCCTTGAAGATCTTTTAGTCCAAGATTCTATGTATTTTCACATTCCAGAACTAAGAGTTAGTAGAATTTATGATAAGAATAATCGCTATTTGAGATTTTTCTTGTTTCTGATTCATTTGGATCTAAAGCATCCAAATGTCATGGGGTGGGTTAACCTGAACTTTCTTTTTCTGGGGCTTTTTCATTGGGATGTCTTTCTTATTTGAGAAACAAACAGGTTATGTAGTCAGTGGCAATATTTTCTCTCTGAGGAGCAGGAAGATCTTTAATACAGTTGACCATCTGATTAGGTAGGGATGACTTTTTTGGCCTTCTTTTGGGTTATTGCCTCGGTGTAAGAAATGGCATTTGTCAATTCCCTTTCTACTTTTAGCCCTTAGACCCCGTTAATCTTATTGAAGACTTCAGCTTTTATATGCAGTCTTTGCAGGTAGCCAGATGCCATATGCTGTTAATTTCTGATCTCATGAAGACCAGATCGTACAGCTGGAAATGATTGAAAACAAAAGCATGTTCTTTTGTTTAACAAGACAAAGCCTATTGTGTACTCTGCTTCTGATGTTTAAAAGATGTATTTTTTTTTCCTTACTGCCTAGTATGTAGGGCTAAAAGTTTTGAACTCTTCACTCCAGAAATTACTTTTACAGACAAAAGACCAAAACAATGTTTGTTTAAATTGTGCTCTGGAATATGACTGATCATGTTTACAACATGTCTGTGACATTTTGATCCAGTGGGGAGTACTTGGAGAGGTATTTAAAAGTGCTTTTCACTAAATCAGATGCTTTTGTTTGAACTTTAAAAAAAATCATGTCAAATTGAAGTTTTGAGTTGAGAGACAAAAATGGCCAGGATGTTTGGTTAAAGACTAAGTGACTTATCATATGCAAAAGTGATTTTAATGGAATAAAAATGTGAAAACTTTTTAAAAAGAAAAAGTAGAATGAGACATACACATTGGTTCAGAGAATTGTGTGCTATTGACATATCCCTATCATAAGGGCTGTTTTTCAGGCACCCTTCTATTCAATGACACATCCTTTAGAAAAACTCTCTCTCTCTCTTTTCTGTATGATGATTTTTTTGTTGTTGAAAGTTTGTACAGAGGAAACTATAGCATGTCCAAGGTGTCATGGATACATTAATAGAATATAGAGGCAAATACCACGTAAGCATATCAAGCTAATGATATGTGTGTTTCATACATTGTTTTTTCTAATTCTGATGTTTAATATGCTGGCTTAAGGCATTTAGCTGCTTTTAACCAGCTGAGGTGATCTTATGAGCCATAAAGATTCCACAAGAAAAATATTTAAGTAATTGAACCAGTTTGTACAGTTATGTATAGAAGATTTAAACCTCTTTAATGGCAGGCTTTTTAGAAGATTCTTTTTAATGATATCAAAATAATAGTACCTGTTGTCTTTTACCTAGGTAAACTCTTGTTCAGCTTTTTATGTTTTTTCCATCAGCTTAACGCAATTTTGTACTACAGAGTTTCAAACATGTAAGTCAGTGCAGAATTCAAAGAATCATGTAGTGATTTTCCCTAATCATTTAACATTGATCATTACCCCTCCTCTGATTGTACTATGTTGAACATACACCTATACAAATCCTTTTGCAACAATATATTTTAGTAGTTATGGTTGAAGTTGTATGTTAAGGAACATGTAAAACTAATTTTTTAGAGTGGATGGACACCTGAGTTTGATGTTAGCCTAAAGCGGCGAAAGAAAGTATTAAGCCTTTAAATGTCATTATTTTCCTTATCTATTATTGTGCATTGAACAAATTAATTAAATTGGCACTGTCTGCTCTGTAGGAGTTTTTAAATCAAAGCAGGTAAACATTGTATGTATCATATTGTTTGTCAGTCATTTATAAAACATTTATTTATTTATTTACTTTCTTATTTATTGGAACTAGGAATCAACCTCACAACATTGCACTTGCCAGGCAGGCACTGTGCCACTGAGCTATACTCCCATCCCTGTACAACCTTTAAAAAGTGTATGAATCATTGCTATCACATAGACATAAATGATTAAAGTAAATAGACATTTATATAAGTGTATGTTGTCAAAACAACCTTTTCTCTTTATAGATAAATTATCTCAGATACTGCATTATAGTGATGAAAAGCTGACTAACATAAATAGAAAAGAGCCAAATGTCAGGACTTTCTGATAAAGCACTGACATAAAGAAATCATAGGTTCTTAAAAATCAAACAGGTTTAAAAAAAAAAAAAAACCTTTTGAAGTTATAAAATTTGTCCTTTGTGCCGAAGCAGAAATTACTCCTCAGTGTTACTTCTAAATGAAGGGACGTTTTAAATGTTCTGAAAAAAATCCAATAAACCTCATATGTTCTGTCAGGTTAGTACTGTATTTCAATATTTGCACTGCATCAAAAATTATACTATCGATGGTATCCATGGAGTTGTGAAGAAAATACTGTAGATATGAACTCTTCTTATGGGTCTTACTAATTGGGATGTGATGGTGGTAAAAGATTAATTTTTAAGGACTTAAAAAATAATACAGTTGTCCGTCAGTATGCATGGTAAATTGGTTCCAGAATCCCTGCAGACACCAAAGTGTATGATATTCAAGTCCTTTACATACAATGGTGTAATATTTCCATATAACCTATGCACATCCTCTTGAATATGTTAAATTATTTCTAGATTATGTATAATACCTTACACCATTATTAAAACTGTATTGCTTAGGGAATAACAAAAAATAAGTACATGGTCAAGTACAGATGTAGCCCCCCTTCCCAGTTTTTGAGGATTGCACCTTTTTCCTGATAGCCCTGTCAAATATATAAACAACAGAGGGGCATAGACAGGTTTGTGTTTTAGGAAGGCTTACTGATAAAACAAAAAAGAAGCCTGCTAAAACAAAAAGAAGGCCTGATAAAACAAAAAGGAGCCTGACTGTGAAATATTGCAGAGTTTCACTGAAGAAATAATATAGTCTAATGTACTGTTTCAACACTGTTAGTCCTAATGCTACCTTATATAAGGAGTATTTTACAATTTCTTTTTATTGTCCAGAATTAAAATTTATAGGTAATGTAATCAGTCTAGGCATTTAAAAATAAGATAATGTTTTAGCTGTAGTGTAATGGAGAAATGAAAGTAGAATATTACATATTTCTATACAATAGAATATGACATTTCTCTAAATGAAATATTAAAGATAACAAAATTGTCAGCTACTTATTGTCAAAGTGTGTGTTATAAAATGGGGACTGCTACCAGATTACTGCATTGCAATTTAAATCCTATGAGTTGATATTTCATTTTCTGAGTCAATAAACAGCACTTTATAACATTCTAGACCTACTAAAAATAGGGTTTTACCTCAATTCATATCATTATTGTGTTTTTGCTTATTTATTTATTATTTTTATTCTATTTTAAAGAGGATAAAACCTAGGAAAATAACACAATAAAACCAATCAAAACAAACCAGTGTAAGTGATACAAGACTTCAGAACAATATGAAGTCAACAATAGTTACCATGGTGCTTCTTGTTGTCTTCAAAATAGCTGTGGATACCTTCAGATATAGTAAAAATCAAACAGAACAGAAAGAATAGAACCAATAAAAACAAAACAATGGGTGCAATAAAGCACTTCAAAACAAGACAATAGTAAATCCAAAATGGCTACCATAATATATCTTGCTACCTTTGAAACAGCTGCTCATGCCATGGGATATAACAATATGAAACAAAACAAAATAGAACAAAACCCAACCCAACAAAACAATGAAAATGATACAGGATTTCAAAATAAGACAATAGAGAATCAACAATAGCCACTATCCCTAGAAGGAGATCCCCCAGATGCCACACTGCATAGCCCTGTCCTCTGAACAGACGATCAGACCACTGGCCCTAGACCTGCAAGGTCAGTGAAACACCAAAACATCACAAGCATCAAACTGCATTTCATCTCAATAGCTATCATTGCTGACTATGTTTGTCCAGATCAGCCAGTTGTTTACTAGAGTTGGGAGGGTTGACTCTTCTTGTTTGCCAGCCTCTGTGCTGGAAGGTGCTTGTGGGTCTGACTGTCCCTCTGTTGGTGGTGGCCTGAGCATGGTGCTGGTTCACAGGGAAGGCTTTCTTCTTGGTAAATCCTTGTTCTGTCTCCCGGCAGTCTGAATGGTGCTGACTCATGATAGGCATTATTGTTTTTTTGAAAGTTTAATTTATAGCACCCAAATATCCACAGTTTGATATTTCACAATTTCATTTACCCATGGCCAACTAGTCATCAAAGGTCAGTAGAACCTTAAACCTGTGTCACAGTCCCCCGTATTATTCATCCTGCCTCATTTCATCATAGAATCATTTTGTGCATCACATTACCACAAGAAGGATGAGTATAGTATAACATACTTTGAGGAAAAAAAGAGACTGCATTCATACAACTTTTATTATAGTAATTGTTATAATTGATCTATTTTATCATTAATTGTTATTAGTTTTTGCTGTGGCTGGTTTATCAAAAGTTTGTATGTGTTGAAAACTACAGTATACAGAGACCTGTGCCACATAATGTTTGAGTTGACAAATATATGTGACAGTAATACCATAGATTTATTGGTTAATGATGTATTTTTTAAATACACTCTATGATGTTTGCACAATATAGAAGTTACCTAAAAATGAATTTCTCAGAACATGTTTTCATTGTTACCTTACGCATGATGTGATTCTATAAGGTTTGATGCTGTTCATGGATTCAGGCATCTACTGGAGGTATTGAAGGATATCTCCTTTAGGTATGGGGAGACTATTGTTTATTAAAGCTGTGCAAAAGCTATGTTTGCATTAATACTCCCATTAAAATATGAGCTTAGATGACTACAGGCATCATTTTGGCTTATGTGAATGTTCCTTAGGAGACCAAACTATTGTCAGTGATTTGGAACATTTCTTTTTGTAGGTCTATACTTTCAATTTGCTTAGCATCATGACAAAGGATCAGAGATGGGAGAGGAAAATAGAAGGGAGTAATGGAAAGTAAACATAATTAAAAGATGTTATATGTGTGTACAAATATGTCATAATGAAAGCTACTATTGTGTATAACTAATAATGTAGTTAAAAAAACTTAAAAAAGAAAACCTCTTCCACATATATCTCAATACATATCTTCCTTTAACACACAACATAGAGATCCCTACCTAGCTTAAAGCATGGTAGCATGTTTGATCTGGTTTTGTTGCACATTTTTAAAAAAGAAATTTGAGAAGTATGTGGTGTATAATTTTCTTAACCTAATGGTATAGTATCATGTTTATAGTTTTGTGAATCATCATGTAACACTATTTGATTTAGTGTTTCTATATTATATTGATACACAGTTAAATAATTTGTGATCCCAATGGTAATGACATTTATTTTAGTGTTAATTCCATTTATTTAGCTCTGAAACATATAAAAACATTAATGAAAATGGTATCACCTTTCATCTACTTTATGAATCAGAATCATTTCTTTGACACCCCCATACCCCAGAAATGAATGGTCTTTATTAACTTAGTTTTTATGACTAGCTGCATTTTGGGTAATAGAGGTTTGACAGTGAATTTTTTTAATTAATAGATTTTTTTATTAGAAAAGTTTTAGATTTACAGAGAAGATGAGCAAAAAGCGGTTTCCATATATACTCTGATCTCCAATCCCAAATGTTTTCCTCTATTAACAGCTAGCATTAGTGTGTTACATTTTTATAATCAAACCAATATTGATGCATTAACTAAAGTCTATAATTCACATTGAAGTTTACTTTTCATATTGTTTATTCTATTGATTTAACAAATATATGATGATGTATGTCCACCATCAGAATATCATGCAGAGGGGCCCAGGGATTTAGCTCAGTGGTACAGCGCCTGCCTGGCAAACATGAGGTCCTGAGTTCAGTTCCTGGTGTGACACCTGCCAAAACCAAACCAAACTAAACCAAACTAAACCAAAACAACAAACCAAAAAAAGAGAATATCATGCAGAATAGTTTAAGACTTGTGCGTTGTACTTACTCATCTTTCTACCTCCCTCCCCAACCCTGACAACCATCAATCTGGTTATTAGTATTTACTTTCCTGTAATGTCATATAGTTAGAATCATACAACTTTGAATTTCCTTGGTAAGCACAACTGCTGGTGCATTCCACAAATTTTTGTAAGTTGTGTTTTTATTTATTTAATCCCAACTAATTTTCAATTTCTCATGAGATTTTCTCTTTAATCCATGTATTACATAGAGGTGGGTTTTTAAACCCTTTTCGGAGTTTTCCCGCTATCTTTCTGTTATTGATTACTAAAACTTCTTTTGTGTGTGTGTTTTTTAAATAACCATATTCTTTCTTCATCCCCTTATCTATCCCTACAGTTTTGTTTCCTGAGAATATTCATCAATATTATCATCTGTATAATTTATCTATCTAACCCCTTATCTATCCCTACAGTTTTGTTTCCTGAGAATATTCTTATCAATATTATCATACATCTGTATAATTTTGAGGACTGGCTTGTTTCATTCAGTCAAGTACTTGTAATATTCGTCCAGATTATAGTGTGTGTCAATAGGCTGCTCATTTTTCTTGTTAAATATTATCCTGTTGTATAGATGTACTACAAGGTGTTCATCTAGTCATCTATTTTAATTTATTTGGGTTGTTTTTAGATGACAGAGTTGCTGTTGACAATTGTGTCTTTAAGTTTTTGTATAAATAGTAAGTTTTCATTTATCTGGAATAAATACTGTGAATTGGACATTCTGGGTCAGCTGGTAGGTGCATATTTCACTGTGTAAGAAATGATTAAACTATTTTCTTGAATTGTATTTTTTTTATGTGAAAGAAAAAAACAAAAATCAAGAAGCAAACAAAAGACAACAGTAAAAGCAAAATGACAACAACAAAAACAATCACAATACAGGATTTCAAAGCAAGGTGATAGGAATTTAACAATAGTTGTTATATTGTATATTATTATCCTCAAAGTAATTGCTCAGGCTGTGAGATACAGGCATGCAAGAATGATCGAACACTAAAATTTCCCTTTGAGCAGTTTCTTGTTCTTTTACTATATCTATTGTAACTTTTGGATCTTATTTACGCTTTCACTTTTTTATACTAGCAAAACAATATGTTTTTTACACATGCAAGTTTGATTTATTTCACTTATGAGTAGGTTTCTCATTTCACCCATTTACCTATAAAGACTTTGAGTTTATTGTTCTTTATATAAAAGTATTCCATTATATAAAAATACCACATCTTTTTTATCCATTCCTCAGTTGATGGGCATTTGGGTCGTTTCCAAGATTTAGCTATTACAAATTGTGCTGCTATAAACACAGGTGTACATATATTTCTGTGGTATGTGGTTTCATTTCTTCTGGGAAAATACCCAGAAGGGGAATAGCTGAGTTGAATGGAACCTCTGATCCTAGGTTTTTGAGGAGTCTCCATACTGATTTCCACAGTGGTTGTACCAGTCTACACTCCCACCAACAGTGGAGAAAGGTTCCTTTCCCCCCACAGCCTCACCAGCATTTGTTATTGGTTAATTTTTGGTGGTTGGCCATTCTTTCTGGAGTGAGATAATATCTCAGTGTAGTTTTAATTTTCATTCCTCAACGACCAGTGATGTTCAGCAGTTTTTCATATATTTATTTACCATTTGTATTTCGTCATCTGCAAATTGTGTATTCATCTCAGATGCCTATTTTTGGATTGGGTCTTTGAATTTGGGGGGCCTGATTTTTTTCAGTTCTTCGTAAGTCCTTTATTTGAGGGGCAGCTAGCTAAAATGCTTTCCCATTCTGTGGGATTTCTTTTCATTCTGTTGGTGATTTCTTTTGAAGTGCAAAAAAATTTTAATAAGACGAGATCCCAGTTGTTGATTCTTTGAACTACTTCCCATGCAGTTTGGTTTTTGTTCATGAACTCTTTAAGAGTTTCGTTATTTTCTGTTCCATTGTATGTATCTGAGAGCCAGTTGCTCTACATTCTCCCTCACCATTAGGTATTGTTATCTTTTCTCACAAGCCTTAGGTGAATAATGATACATTATTATTAATTTGAATGTCTGTAATGGCTAATGATCTTGAGCAACTTTTCATATATTTTCTATCAAATGTTCTCTTTGATAAAAGACCAGATATTTTACCAATTTTTAAATTGATTATTTTGTTTTTTTTTTTTTATTTTTTATTTTGGAAGTTGTTTGTATATTCTGGATCCGGGCTCTTCATGAGATGTGTAATTTACAGGTATCTTAGCTCCCAGTCTGTTTGCTTGCTTTTTAAATTTTCATAACACTCTTTGTAAAGAAAAATAATAATGATGAAGTTCAATTTATTAATTTAAAAATGGCTGTAATTTTGGTATCATGTCTAAGAATTTTTTTTGTACTAGGCCATGAATATTTCTTCAAAACATCTTCTAATTTTATATTTAGGTCTATGATCCATTGTCAGTTAATTTTTGTGTGTTGTGTAATATTTAGTTTAGTGTTCTTTGTATTATTCTTTTGTTCTCCTACTTCTTGCTGTCACAACACTATTTGATAAAAAGAATATCCTTTCTCTATTGACTTGTTTTTACAGTTTTGTCAGAAATCAGGTAACTATTTGAGTCTAACTTAAGAATGTCAATTTTGTTTTACTGATGACTGCCAGAATCACTTATGTCTCTGTTCCTTTCTACAGTAATACAGTATACTATCTTGATGACAATAGCTAGTCTTAAGATTGTATAATTCCTCTCACTTTGTTGTTCTTTTTTCATAATATTTCTAATATTCTGGTCCCTTTGTTTTTCCATGCAAAGTTTAGAATTAACTTGTTAATTTAGAAAATGGCTCAATTTGGCAGGATTGAGCCATTTTCTTTGTTATTTTGAGTCTTCCAACCTATGAACATGGTATGTGCTGGGGATATAGCTCAGAGGTGGAGCACCTCCCTGGCAAGTGTGAGGCTGTCAGTTCCATTCTTGATATAAAACAAAAAACAAAACAAAACAAAAGCAAAACAAACAAAGACATAAACATGGTGTGTCTTTCCACTTATTTAAATTTCCCTTGATTTCTTTTATTAGCATATTTTTATTACTGTTTAAATATTGGATATGTTTTGTCAGATTTGTACCGATCATTTAATATTACTTTTGAGTTATTGTAACAATATTAAATTTTATTTTTAAATTGCTTACTGCCAACTTATGGAAATATAGTTAATATTTAAATGTTGGCTGTATTTTGTGCAAGTTTCCCAAACTCAGTTGTTTTTCGTATGATTTTTTTTAAATTTTAAAAAGGATAAGACAGAATAAAACCAATCAAAACAAACCAGTGTAAAAGATACAGGACTTCAAAACATTATGGAATCAACCATAGTTACCACAATGCCTTTTGATGTGTTCAAAATAGTTGCAGGTAACTTTGGACACAGTGAAAATGAAACAGAACAGAATAGAATGGAAACAAAGAAAACAAAACAATGAATGCAATAAAGAACTTCAAAACAAATCTATAGTAAGTGCCAAATTGCTGCCGCAGTATATCTTCCTATCTTTGAAATAGCTGCTCCTGCCATCAGATTTAACATAAAGCAAAAGATGGTAGGAAAGGGACCATCCCTGCCATCAGATTTAACATAAAGCAAAAGCAAAACCCAACCCAACAAAACAATGGAAACCATACAGGTTCTCAAAACAAGTCCATAGGGAATCAATAATGGCTACAAACCCTCAGAAGGCGATCCCCCGTAGATGCCACACTGTGTACTGCTATTGTCTCAACCTATGATCAGCCTACTGAACCTAGACCTGTAATGTTAGTGTGATACCAAAGCACCACAGGTACCCAATTGATTTCACCTTGATAGCTATCATCACAGCCTGTGTTTCTCTGAATAAGCCAGTCACTTGGAGGGGAATGGTACTTCTTGTATTGCCAGCCTGTGTGCTGGGAGGGGCTGGGTCTGGCTTTTCCCAGTCTGGTGGCGGGCAGTGCATGGCACTGGTTCCCAGAATGAGTTTGTTTGCTGGTGTGCCTTTGTTCTGTCTCCCCCAAGTCCATGAATGACCTCCTATGAAATTTTTTGGTGATTCTGTGGTATTTTTTTAATATAGATAATCATGTCTTCTGTGCATAGGGATAACTTTTATCTTTTTTCTCTCTGATCCATATGAATGTTTTATTTATCTTTCTTGTACTGTTGTATTCACTAGGTACTATACTTCTAAGTTCCCTGGGGCTTGTCCTTTTTGTCCTCCGTCTAGGAAACTGAGATTCTTATTACTCTGCTTGGTATGGGCCTTTCTAGCTCTCCTTTATGCCACACTAAGCCTAAAGAAGATAGAGAGAAGATATAAAGAAAGTTACAAAGTTTGGCCCTTTAACTTGGAACCACAGCTTCACTAAATGGAGTGAAAGCATTCTGTCCCTTAGAATTTTAGCTCTTGTAAAGTCCTATTACTTGGAAATTACTTAGGGACTGTGGTAGGATGGAAAAAAGAAAGAAGAGAGGCCATTTCCATACTTTCTCTGAACATTAGGTAGTCCCTTTCCTATTCCTTGCACTAGAAGTAGAGTACTAGTACTGAAGCGCCTTGATTAGATTTCTGATGCATTGAGTTTTGATTTGGTGATACCAGAAAGAGGAGTGGATGGGTAATTTACTGCCAGGTTTCATGGTACTTCAAATTCTATTCTTCTCCAGTGTGCCTCCTACTGTTTACTTTTTCAGAGTCTTTAAAGAGTTGTTGAATAATTTCTGTCTATAGATTTTATAACTGTATTCAATGGGTGAGAGAAGTTTGAGTGTATTTACATTATTTTACCTGAAATTGGACTCCATTAATGAAATTTTATAGGGATTGAGCTAAACTATCCTCTCGTTTATAGACTAAGTAATCTCAGGATGAATGAACTTGTGATGTTGCCATAGTTATAAAAACATTCTATGATTGAACAGTTAATACACAGGTGCACTGGTGGAGACATTTATAGAAAACAGTGAATCATGATAGCATTTGAATGTTACCTTTAATGGAATTTCAAGGACACAGTAGAAAAGTCCTTTTTCTGTGCTATTAAAAAAGAGCTCACTTCCTGTACCACTTTTAATTAAATAAACTGAATAAAGTCCAATTTTTTAGGTCTGAGAAAAGAAAGTGTTGTCTTCACTGGTCTATGTAATCTACTGGAAACACATGCAATGGGAATTGATTGTTCATTGTATTCAAAATAGTTGAATTATTATGGAGTGTATTTCTTACACTTGCTGAACAGATATATCTTGTTTTTTAAAAATTAGGGTAGGGGGCCGGAGATTTAGCTCAGTGGCATAAGTGCCTGCCTGGCAAGCACTACATCGTGAGTTCGATCCCGATACCCTCTCTCCCCCCCAAAATTAGGGTAGTACTTCCTATACGCCTTTATTCTTACTATTTTAAAAGAATGGTTAATAAAGGGGGAGGGTGGGATGGATTAGTAAAAGAGACTATTGTATCAGTTTATGTTGTGATTCTTTGTTTTTGGGTTTTGTCCAGATTGGTCACATGGAGTAGACCTTTTGTTATTTTCAGAGTTTCTGACCCTTTGGTCAGCTAAAGCTCTTAAGAGTTTAACTTTACAAATACCTTAGGTTCATTGGCATATGCAGAACAAATGTGACTCAAACACAAAAATGATTCTTCTCAAGATTTTTATTTATTGATGTGGTAGTAAAATAGTATACTGTTTACAGTAGAGAGCTAAGTGAGATTTTGAGTATGCTGAGAAGTTGACAGCTTGTGAGCCTTAAAACTGTGTCTTTTGTAGGATAAAAGAAAAAAAAAAGATGTGTTCTTGAAATGATTATTTATAAATGACTTGAAATCTTGTTTTGCTTCCAGCTCAGGAGCTATTTGCCAGGCCTGTGGTCATTACATTAGTGAAATTTTGGAGGAGGGGAAAAAAATCTCATAAATAACAAGATAAATCATACTTAGGCTTGAGGAAATAAAATATAGCTATAAAATAGTTCTTTTCAACTTTCTTATAGTATACTAATTAGAAATTTGAATAAATATTCTGTGGATTCAATAAAACATGAAAGGATTTTACCTATTATGAAGTAGGTAAGATATTAGTGGTCACTTGATTTAAGCATAGTGAATCCATAGAAAGAGGTTTGCTTCTTGTATGACTTTATCTTCTTGAGACAGGAGCATGATGTCTAATTTTAGATTGTTATTGGAAACTAGACTGTAATCAAAACTCTGCATTGTTTTCACTGTGGATATTCCATTTTGTTTTCAATTTATTGTGTATTTCTGTTTACTTCAAAAACTAATTTGAGGAACCCTTTGAGAAAAGGCAGACCTAGAAATATTAGGGCTAAAGGAAAATTAATATGCTGATGAACATGATGATATGAGGTATAGCTAATTGGAAGAGGAAATAAGTACCAGGGAGCTGATCTAAGAAAGTTAGTACATTTTCAGCATAGTACTCTGAATTTTCTGTCAACCAAAGTTAAGAAAGATGAAATGGGTTATATAATTTTCATTACTATCTGATAAAAAGAAGTCTGTTTTTTTACTGGCAATTTCTCAGAGAATGAAGGCAGGTAACTCTTGATTATAGAGCAGAGATATATATTACCTATAGTAAAAATTAATAAAGGAAGTGAAAAAATGAGAATTATTAATTAAAATATATATACTTCCTAGTAGAATAGTTGTGTGTATCTGACTTAGTCTCTTTTTCTATTTCTTGACAATTAGAATTGTAACAATCAAATGGACAGTTTTACAGGAAAGGCAAACCCCAGGTGATTGTTGACCCCAGTCCCACAGAGGAAGGTTGATGATGGCAGAGGAATTAGGTGATGGAGAGGGCAGTTGGAGGGTGGAACATTGCAACTGGAGTGTGATTCATTGCCTTTCTGTACAGCCATTGTTGTATTTGAAAAACAAGAATTTAGCCATGAAACAAACAACAAATATGAATTATTTTAAACAAATGTTTGATATACTTACCATTAAAAAATTTCTTCTGGCACCTTCTAAATTATTGGGCTTTTATCAATTTTACATTAAGGCGATTTTTTAAAAACTAGTTTGGTTTTACCATGGTATATCTTTGATTTCTTCACTTTCCAACCCATTCCCTCTATTCAGAAGAGATTGATCCTTTAATGGTCTATTTCGGTTTTTTAGGGATTTTTTTTGTTCCATATCATTTTATAGAAATAGAACTAAAGAGCTGGTTAGATTTTAACCTGTTCTTTGAATTTCATTTTTTGATATCTGTTGTTTCATTTAAATTTAAATTACACAAATATTTTTTCAAATAATGATAACTCTGGACCGAAGATTTAGCTCAGCAGTATAAGTGCCTGCCTGGCAAGCATGAGGTTATGAGTTCAATTCCTGGTACTGAATAATGATAATACTTAATGTACAACAGTTGGTAAATAAAAATAAATAATTTCATATAATTTTTACATAGTAGTGACTGCTGCTGTTGTTTTGGTGGGTAACTTTGTAATTTTTTGCCAGCTATAAAAATCTAGTAGTATGTCAATAATGTAAGTGAATAACCTTCAATGATAATAGTAGTTACTATTTACTGGTTTTTCTCTTATGTAAAATTCTTAGGGTAGATTTTTCTAAGCCTGATTGATAATGCTACTCCACAAAATCAGGCCCAGTCTTATTTCTAATTTACTGCTCTGTAGTCTATCACTGCTACCTCCAGGTGTGAGATAACTATCCAAGTTGTAGTTATCCTGACTATCTTCTAGCCAGCAGAAGAATGGTCCACAAAGTGGCGTCACCTGAAAAGAATGATAGAATGTTGAATAGTTGTAGGAATATGATTAAGTTGTTAATAAAATACTTATTGGTGATCTGTTGTTATTTAGAAATAAAGGCAGATGACAGGTAATAAAATAATGTTTCATACAATCATGTATGTATACATATGTATATGTGAATATAGTTGTACATGCAAAACATCTGGAGAGACATAAAGCAGTGTAGTAGTAGTCATTCTTGGGTGGCAGTTTTATGAGCTTTTAGACAACTCATTGGTGAACAGCCTTGAATCAGGATTTTTGGCTTTGACCAGTACTGAATGTGTGACTTTTTAATTCACAGTGTTGATGCTTACTTTTTAAAAATAAACTTTTAAGAAAACAAATGATATCTTACTGCTTGGAGTTACATATTTTAGATTATTTTGTTTATTATTTTGTGAATTACCTTATTTTTATTTGCACTGACATATAACAGTTTTAGTTTTATATAATCATGCAAGAGTTGATCATAGTAGATGGTGAATGTTCAAGTTAAAAATCATTATTGCAATAAAAGACACACATTACAATAAAAGATATTCTTCTGAAACTCCTGCCCCTAATTGTCTTATAATTTTTGCCACTCTGTAAAGCAGTTCTGGAAGTCCTTGTCCATTCTTTAAGAAGTATGATTTAAAATACAAAGAATGCTGCTATGAGTGCCATTCAACAAAAATATAGACTCATAAAAACATTACATTCTGTCTTTATGTGCCTTATTTACCAAAACTGGTTGCATGTGATTTCTGGCTTTAACCTAAAGTCAAAATGACCACAAAAAGTAAGCATTTTGAATTATTTCAGGACATTGAGGCAGCCACGACTGCACATCTAAAGACACTCAAGGATTTTCAGAATTTTCTTGTAAAGTGGCAAGAATGATGACATAAGAGATTTATGGCAATTTTTTTAAAAATAGAAAGTATTGAGAAAGAAAGTATTAAGGGACAGAAAGGGTCCTAAGTGGGTGGCTCCCTGACCCTGCTTCTCAAGGGTGTTTATTGAGCAAACTCACAAGGTGAGGCAAGTTCAAAACTATAGTCACCTAATAAGATTACAAATATAGGTGCTTAGGTAATACTATTCCAGTGGGAAATTACAAGGTGAGTGTGAGGTGGGATAAAACTATGGTGAACCAATAAGATTATACATATAGTTGCTTAGGTAATATTGATTAAATGGGGATCAAATGGGGAAGCAAGTGTCACAGGAAATGTACGTGGAATGAACAAAGATTTTCTGGGAAGGAATGGGCTAGAGAGATTTTGGTTCCCCAACCAAAGTGATTGATGCTTATTTATAAATATCAGTCACTGCTATTCATCTCTAGGGGCAGTATGTGGATGTAGTCCTTCCTCTTTTTTTTGAAACTTGGCCTTCAGCGACTGTTCCTCTGGCCACAATTGTGTTCTGTGCTGAGGGCCAGCCATGTGTAACTGCCTGTAATGTTTATTACTAACTTAAACGTCTACAATATACCCACCTCTGAAGAACTATCCTTAACTGTAGTAAGTGCAGAAGGGGCATAGTTTCCATATAGCTGGTTCAGGCTGAGAAAAGGTCAATGGAAAGGAGACTGCAGTCAGGGGCCTTTTCCAGAGAGTTAATCTAATAGGCCTCAGATAGAAGTCTGTGATTTAGCAGTTATAAAGTCTTTTTTACAAGTTGGTCTGATAGATCCTGGAAAAAGCCTAGCATATTTGTCATTGGTTTTATCTTATAATCACTTGGAGTTTAGTTTTTTGGCAAGAATAAACAAAATTTCTAAGAAATTAGAGCATGCATAATCAAAGCATGAGCAGTAGAATGGAAAGGAAGTTTGGGGAAAGAGCAAATCTAGAAACTGTTCTTCAAGGACTGGAGCAGTGATAATAAATAGCCCACTGGTTCTTAGACACCTCTGCTGATGAGAATCTTATATTTTGTCATGAGTCTTTCTAGTTTTAGCTGTAAGAAGGTAGAGGGTTTGGTGGTTTTGAAGAACAATTTTAGGTAAAGAATTTCAAGATCCTTGTTGAGCTTTTATAGATTCTTAGTTTATAGATTCTTGACTGATCCATCACAATGGTCAGCTACTGGTGTAGTTGGAAACTGCCAGAAGAGTTCAGTGATTGGAGCCCCTTTTTATGTCTAGCTTGTTACTATGCTATTTTTCTTTCTTTCTTTTTTTTTTTTTTTTTTGGTCTTTTTGAGATAGGGTCTGACTATGCAGTTCAGGCTGGCCTTGGGCTTACATTGTAGCCTAGACTGGTCTTGAACTTGCAACAGTCCTGCCTCAACCTCCTGAGTGCTGATTGCCATTAGTTTTTTTGCCATTGTTTTTATACATCTTTTGGTAATGCTTTTCTTCTGGGTGTTTAAGGCCAAGTTAAAGTGATTAATTAAAATTAACCTTTTGCTGTCTATCAGATCAGTTAAGTCTCCTCAGGCATTTCTTTAGAACCACGTATAGAGCCTCTCAGCTCATTTGTCAGTGTCAGCTATCAGGATGAATCAAAGCCTCACTTGACCGTGTTGCTTTCTATGAAAGCATGGGAGATTTTTCCCTTTTGGTGACCCTCCTTTGGGACACTGTATGCATTGTCATTCTTGGTTGGGTGACTTATCAAAGTTGTAGGATGACATAGAAAAGATCCTCTCATGTCCTGGGCCCTCATTGACTTTGGAGGGCCAGAGCCAAAATATTGACTGTCCTCTTAGCCCCCTTACCTTTCTATTTCTAGTGTCTAAATTTTAGTTGTTGAACACCCAGATCAGTGACATTAGTATTACAGTAGGTGCAGTGAGTTCAACTATTGTAATTTCATCTGTATATCAAATTGAAAGATAAAGTTTAGCCAGATTGTGTTGTTTTGGTAGTTGAATCCCTGCAGAATGTTAACAGACAACAGTTATAAAAGTTTTACAGAAAAATTTGAGATCAAGAGCCACACACAGTCTGTCAGCATAACAATCATGATACTATCTTTGAAACATATTTAAATGTCTATATTAATATAAAATAGCCTTTGTAGATAATCTTCTCTAGTACATAAAGAAGTTTTCTTCTAATTTGTTATCCTTTAATAATGGCACATTATCAAAGACATATGTGACATTGTCTGGACTGCTTAATGCCTGAGCATTATTAAAGTGTAGTGACACATATATAATATCAGATTTTTTAAAAATAAAAACTATCATCTGACTGGTGTTTTATGCTGGTGACATGTACCTCATATCAAAGTAGCTGTAGTATAATCAAAAGGCAGATAGCTGAGTGTAGCAAAAGGTTATCACCATAAAAATATCCCAGTTTTACATATTAGAAGATCTGTACACCCAGAAGCCATGAACGCATTTAGTACACCATGAGATTAGCAATATTGAATATCATAGCTATATGAAAACCTTTGTCTCTTAGTTTAGTTTAGTGTTTTTTATTTATTTTTTGTACTGGGAATCAAACTGAGTACCTTGCGCTTGCCAGATCAGTGCTGTGCTGCAGAGCTTTATCTCTGGCGTTGGGTTTAGTTTTGTACCAGAAGCATCTTTTAGTAAGAAAACTTTATTTTTTTATTCACAGAAGACCTAACCTTTTGATGATGATCAGTGCAAACATATCACAATAGTATGTTTAGCAATGTTTATTAGTGTGTGTCTCCCATAAGGTTATGGAAAGTATTGGTATCCCATGAGTGAACAAAGACTGGAAGAAAATATTTCTGGGAAGCTGCTCTTTCATTAATCAAGGGAAATATTGTCCAGCAGTTTTCCTAAACCCCATTTAATCACCTTGACAAATTTTTTAGTGACCTATATGAACGAGATCATAACAATTAACACATTATTCTTGACCAAGGAAAGACTCTCAAGTTAATGTATACAGACAACAATATCCATTGTACTTATAAAAACCAGTTTTTACATCTTTTTGATCAGCTGCCAACCTGGGTAGAAGCATGTCCTTAACTCTGATGGCATCTGTAAACCAACTTAAGTTAGAGGCAAATGTTTTAAAAATCCAAAAAGGCAAAAAGAAAAAAAAAATTGTTGAGCTCAAACAAAAACAGCTATAAGTATTGTTCCCACTCACAAACTGAACAGACATACAGGCACACATAGGACAATTGCTAATAAAACAGAGTGCACTCAGATGTATTTGGCCAAATTGAAGTATAACTCTTACAGTTTTTAAGTTTGTAACTATAGACTAGTCAGAACTTTTTGTAGGTCACTTACCAGATATCTATTGTAATAAGAATCAGAAGGAAAAATCTTTTACACCTGTGAAAGCAAAGATGTTTTTATCTGTTTGGAATATCCTGCTTTACAGACCTCATTGTTTTGATAGCCATAGTCATTAGATAGTCACGACGCCAAAACTGCTGTTTTGATAGCCACATGTAACTGTTTCTCAAAGGGATAGACTGTTAAAGTTAATTTTAACTATTTCCAGGGGGATGTGCTGTCCAGGTTTGGGTGTAGAAAGAGACTGGGTAGCATTCTTTGGAACTTAAGTATGAATTCAAAACAGTGGGGGAAGAAGGCCTGCCAAGGCTGCGACCTGCCCTGCTGTAGATGTCTACTTATGACAGTTTTTCCCATTTACCAGTGGCCTTTGGACCATACTTAGCTATAGGCTTTCCTTTGTAGAGCTTTAGTAGCATATCTCCATGAATAATGGCTTGCTTGGCAAGATGTTTTGAGAGAAATCATGATGAGAGGCAGTCCTCGGGGTGGCGGCTGTACCTGCTCTTTAATGGTAGTGTTCATTTAAAACTGTTATTAAACTCTTAAGGTTCCCTAGGGGTGTTTTGTTCCATCAATTAACTTAATCATTTTATAAAAACCAGTCAGCATAATTCTTGAGGAAAGAGCGGTTATTCTGCAGTTCTGCCTAAGGACTAAAAGGCAGATAAACTTGGATTAAAACTTGTACATTTATTCTTTGAAAGCTTTAGGATTAAATCTAGACCAGTTTTTGAATATGATCTGGAGAAAAGTGAAGGTCAGTTTCACTCTTGAAGGGTCCCAGGGAGAGGAAACTCACCATTCTGGAAACTTGGTCCTGAAATTCAGCAGCCACGGAGGATAGAACTGCCTTTTAAACACTGTTGTAAACCATGTTATTTCTCAGGGGCAGGACCATGAAGGAGGGACACTAGTGACTTGAAGTATGTCACAAGACCTTAATCCTAACTGTTTTAGAAAGACAAGATTGAGAGTTTACCCAGGGTGGATTTCTAATCTTTAGCAAAACATCCCGTAGACAAAAGTTATGTTTAATTCCAATTGCTTTGCCAAACAGAAAATAAACCAATAATCAAAGGACCTGAATGGCTGCTTTTTAACCTTTTGAGAGAGAATGAGAGAGAAAATGAAAGTGTTCTAATTATATTGTTTAGGGCTTCTTTCTAGTAAATGGTTCTGAATTGAAAGTTCTAAAATGCCAGCTTACAAAAGAGATCTATCACATCTGGGGACAGACCTGCCAGGTAATAGGCCAGAAGAAATCTTAGCCCTAGGATAAGGAGATCTCCAAGACATTTTGGGTTCTCTGTTCCGTCATGTAGGTAGCTTCCCTTTATAGCATTACTGACTAGGTTCTATTTAAACCCACGCTGAAACTATGTATTCCCAGGTGTCTGTAATATACTTAAAGTCACAGATTAAGGTCTGTACACACTGTCTCACATTAGAAGTGAGCGTTTGATTCAAGCATAACATTACATCTTTCCAGTATAGTTCATAGGTCTGAGTAAGTCCTTAACAGACCTCATGCACTTAATCAGAGTTGTCTGAAAATTTTCCTAGATTTTTGGTCTGTTTTAGGTCACTGAGAAAGAAGGACCCATGAACGCAGGTTGTTGCAAATTCTCCATTTACTTCCTGTAAAGGATATTGTTCTGAAAAAGCTTGAACAAAATCAGCTAAGCCTCATGGAGACTTTAATTAGGCTGGTCTATAAGCTTCACCCTTAAGACCTGAAGGTCAAGTAGGGGAAGCCACAGACTCAGTAATAGTAGATGCAGCTTTGATTAAAGTTACCTTGGAAACCTCATCCTCAGCTTCCAAAGAGCAAGGAAGAATAACCTCATACTTAGTGATAGTGAAATCCTTAAGGGACACAAGTGTCTGGTTTTCCTGTGGTTTAAATTTACATTTTGAACAAAAGTAAGGATTATTCCTTTGCAGAGTCTAAACATAGGGTGATTCTAACCATTTTTCTCTTTTTTAGAGCAGGAGTCCAGTTATTAGATAAAACTATAATTAATATTTCCCTCTGCATTCCATTTTGGCTCTAGGGGTAGGCAGGGCATGTGTGGGTGCAGAAAAATGTCAAACCACTTTTTCTTAGTATGTGAATTTCAAACATTACAGTACTGAAGAATACATTTCAAAGGAGGAAGAAATTTTGACAGCAAAACTCCCATTTCTCCACCTAATTATTTTGGTGGAAGACCTCCAAATGATATAGGACATAAAATGTAAGGATGATATGGGACCTCCAAATAATCCAAATAATATAAGGGAAATATCATGACTTCTAACCTGCTGGATGTGCAATACACTGTTTATGTTCTCTAAAATTGAAGAATGAATTCTAGAAACAACAGAAGTTAAGAGTATGAACTATTTATTAAGAGAAAGAGAGCTTATGTCTAAGATGGACAGAAAGGGATCCCAAGTGGGTGGCCCCAGCAATGTGTTTTTAAACTGTAATACATTTTAAAAAATACAAACTTTTCCTTTATTTTTTGATTACATTAGACATCTTTTTGAGATTTTCCTGTTTTTTGTTGAAAATTTTTTTGTTGTCTGTCTATCTATCTATCTATCTATCTATCCATCTATCTGTGAGATAGGGCCTTGCCATTAGTCCAGGCTAGCCTCAGACTCACAGTGACCCTCCTGTCTCAGCCTCCCAAGTGCTGTGATTACAGGTGTGTACCACCATGCCTGGCCTGAAATATTTTTCTATTTCAAGATTAAATACTTACTTTCCCTCATTCTTTACAGTATGATTGTTTCAGTATGAACCAGAAGTCCCTTTTCAATTCTCTCACAAACAACAACTTTCATGACCATACAGGGTTTCTTTTTTGGTGCTGGGGATTGAACCCAGGGCCTGCTTGAACTTGTCCTCCTGCTTCAGCCTCTCAGAGAGCCGAGATGACAGGCATGGTCCATCATGCCAGGCTAAAGGTCTTGTGCTACTTGTTTTTTCTTCTCAGAATGTGTTTCATGTCATCGTTGTCTTGCTTTATAGTAGAAGTCTGATGTCTGGTTTTTTTTTATAGCTTGCCCATTTAAAAAAGAAATCCATGAATTTGAAGGATTAAAACCCCTTGATAATCTGAATAAATAAGTGTGTTTTAGTTATTCATAATAAGTATTTGCAACTTTTTTAGTGACTTCTATATTCTTTGGATTTTGAAGTATATGATCATGGTTATATTTCTGCCTAGATTCTACCATTTGTAGAATTTGTATAGAGTTGTTATTAAAAGCTACTTGTTTGCATCATTTCTTCACCCATAATTCTGGGCACTGAGTGTGTGTCTCCTATAAGGATGATTATTTATCAGACTTGTACAGGTAGAATTTAGATTTGGTTTATTGGACCACCAGCTTTTTAAAAAGGTAAATATATTTGTAAGTGAAAAACTGAATTAATTTTTTTATTACAGTACATGTATGGTGTTGTTGGTATTACTTTCTCTTGGAAAATATCCGAGATAGTACGTGTAAAGTAAACTTTAGGAAATCTGTTTTCTACTTCACACTGTGATGAAGGATAACAAATATTAGGGAAGATAGAATAGTTGAATCCTTGTACATCATTGGCGAGAATGTAAATTAGAACAACCATTATGGAAAATAGTATGGAGGTACCTCAAAAAAATAAAAAATATGAACCTAGCAGTCACCACTTCTAGGTTTATATATCTGAAACTACCATTCCATGTCATCATATGATCCAGCAGTCCCACTTCTGAGTAAACATTTAAAGGGAATGAAATTTGAAAGTCAAAGAGATCTGCATGGACACATTCATTGCACCCTTTGTCACAGTAGCCAGAATGTAGAATCAATCTAAGTGTGCATTAATGGATTATTGGACAATAAAATGATAATGGTTTAAATACACAATAAATACTTTTCAACCTTTAGAACGGAGGATATCCTGGCATTTGGGACAACTTAGATGAACCTAAAGGAGATTATGTGTAAATCAAGCACTAAAAGCCAAATACTGCATTATCTTCCTTATATGTGGAATCTAAAAATACCAGATTCATAGAAATGGAGAATAGCATTTACTGAGATCTCAAGGGGAAAGCAGTGGAAAGGGTAGGAAGGTATTAAATTTTTTTCTATTACTAGGTTGTTGCTGATAATTGTAACATTTTACGAGGAAGAATAATAGGAAGGATACTTTCGATTTAGAAATTGTTACTGTTTTCTTAGAGTATCATTACTTTAGGGAGTGGTTTGAGTTGCTCTTGAAGATAGATAGTATGGTTTGTACATGGCAATGAAAACTACCAGGAAGTTAGGATTTGTATATCTATATTGTATTTTGTCATTATTATACTTTATTGCTTTGCATACTTTAATGAGTTAGCACAAAATCACAAAAAGATACCACAAATGTAATTACTTAAGGTGAGATGTTTGTACTTCTTTCTCCAAGAGAATTCTGAATTCTTTTTAAAATTTTACTTCCTCTAAAATCATTTCATTATGATTTTCATTATAATTATGTATGATTTGTGATTTTTTGCCTAACAGTATGGTCTATTCCTTCATTGAAGTCTTATTTTACATCCTTTCATGATCCTTTGCTCAGTTCTTTATAACTCCAGCACCTTCTTTATTAGTTTTAGTCCTAGGAAATATACATATTTTCAGTAGGTATAGTTGTTGTCAGTGCTCTTGTTTATAAGATTTCTTTCCATTTTATTTTGTATTTGTTGTTTCTTGCATATAGTAAAGCACTGAGTTTTGCATATTTGTAGCTAGTTACTGATCTCTTACTGAAGTAATTTTCCAATTGATTTTTCTCAGACTGGAAGATTAAATAATACATTTTAAGTTAAGATAGTGCTGCTCTCCTTATTTTTTAATGTAACTCACATATTATTTTATGGCACTCAACCAAATTTCTATTAATAGTGATAATGACAGAGAGCACATTGTATTACTTCAAAAGGTTAAGAATTTGTGCTCCATAATAAATCCTCCTTAGTCATAATGAAGTCACTTAATAGCCATTTAATTTACATCCACTCAACTACACAAATAATTTCTTTTGATATTACAGTGTATATAGATGGCCATCCTTCAAGTTTGTTTTGATTTTTTAATTCTAAAGTCTATGGTCCAGTGGTGAATCTCATATTTTTCAATATAATATATTTACATTTATCTTGGGCAATAACAAAACTACCCACCAATCACAGAACCATTACCAATTCCTCAGTACACCTTGTTCTGCCTATTTTTTGTGTATGATACTGTTAATGGCATACAATTGTCAAAAGCCATGGAACTGTACTATACAAATAATACTAATGTAAGCTTTGCACTTGTTAATAATAATGTATCCTTATTGATTCATTAGTTGTAAACAAATGTACTATACCACTGCAAAATGTCTTTTTAAAAACAATGCTAAAAAAGACAAATAACAATTGGTAAATGTTTATTTTCTACACAGTAAATAGTTAATAAGTATTAACTTTAGAAAACTGTAAAGGCAAAGTAAAGTGATCAAAGAACACAGATTGTTTACAAAAAGGGACACATAAAAATAATAGAAATACTTTTTAAAACTCTAATATGCTTGCTGTCACTTGGGGTCTATGACATTGGTAGTGGTTTTTAAAAAACCTATGACTAAGAATGTTTTCTCTTTTTCATTCATCTGTTGTTAAAAAATTTCCACAGTGAAAAGTCAGTCCCTGAATTGTCACAGGTGTACTGTATAAGACTCACTTTGTTGGCTTGTGAACAAATCCAATTTACAAACAGTTGTCCTGGAATCAACTTATTTGTAAATTGGGGACTTATTGTAAGTACCACTATTTTTAATGAGGGAAAAACTTAAAACATAAAAAAGTAAGACAGAAAAAGACAGTTTAAAGTTTCAAACGGTTTATGGTTTTTTCTCTGTTATCTCATGTGTTTAATTCTACAAGGACCTATCAAACTTACTTTTTAAGTTTTTTTTTGGGACACGCAAGGGCTTCCTGAGGATTCAGAGCCTTGTGATGCTAAGCATTTGGTTTACCACTAAACTTTATCTCTAGACTGTAATTTTTAAAATCTATGCTCTGCTTGCTATTCCTTCATTATTTCAGTTTAGTCAGTGATCTCACCATTGGATTTGTGGAGCTCAACCTGGTTTCCCTTACTTCCAGTCTTAGCTTTTTTTTTTTGGTACCGGGGATTGAACTCACAACCTCATGCTTGCCAGGCAGGCGCTTAAGCCACTGAGCTAAATCCCCGACCCTAGTTTTACCATTTTTAATTACATTCTTTATAAAGCAACCAGAATAATCTCTATAAAATACTGATTTAAATCACTGAAATAAATGCTTAAAGTTACTTAATATGTTCATACCTGTTTTATCTTTCAGGATTCTTCAGTTGTCTTTCCAGATATTCTGAACTCCTTTTAATTTATTTTTTGTTAGATATATTTTAGTTCCCTAGCCATGTTGGAATACTTTCTTTTCCTTCTATGTGGGGGCTGGCTTATTCTTCTTGCCTGATCTGGCTAACTCTTGATGACTTCAGTGTAAATATTTCCTTTGGGGAACCTTTTGTAAGATACCACCTCCTAGTTCTAAGTTAAGTACCCTTCCTATGTACCCATGTGGCATCTTTCTGTCCTCTTATCATAGGGCACTCCACACTGCATTGTAGTAGTGTTAATCTGTATTACCCAGTGGACTATAAACCTCAGAGGGTAGGGATCAGTACTTAGTACAGAATGGGAGCTTCAGAAATACTTGCTGAGGAGTGTATGAATGAATGAATAGATGAAGAGTGAAACAGGAACGTGAAATGTAGAGTTGCACTGATATATGGCCTTATGTTTAACTTCTGTAACCTGCTGTGGTTAGACTAGAATTCCCTTTAGATTTTAATTTCTTCATTTTATCCAGGAAAACTTAGAAGGAATTTGGCACAGATTCATCCTGATGACTAAAGAGCTTGCAAATAGAGCCAATGGGGCAAAGTTAATGAAATTACCAAGATTCTGAATAACGTGAAAGTTAGCAGAATGATCTAATAACTACTTTAAGTCATATGCATGCACAGATAATTAAAAAAAATATGATTAGCTGTTTAGCATTTTATGAAGAAAAACAGTTTGGTTAATTCTATAGCAGAATTATACTAAGTTTCAGGGTTAAAATTTCATAACTGCCAATAATACTATAATTATTCACTGAGACAATGGGAAATGACAATTTTTATTTCAGTATATGAAGATGGCCTCAACCTTTTAGGAGAATGGTTTCAATGTTGTAAGCAGAGAAACATAAACAAAACGGAATAAGGTGATTTCTTATGTTCATATTTTTTCAGTCATCGAAATATATATAATTATAATACTTTTGATATTCAGGTTTTAAACTAAATTTTCTGTTGTAACAAAGCTGTTCAGAATTGAATATTCTTTGTGGTAAATTGTTTTCTAACTACTTTCTAGGTAGCTTAAAGCAGTTTCCTCTCAAGGTTTAAGGAATGTTATTCTTAATTTGTGGAGAAAATACTAGTGTCAAAATCTGAGATGTTAATAATCAATATACGGAGTGCTATTTTTGGTGTAACATGAGCCTAGCTATGTTGACTTGAATGAGTGATGCATATCCTATATAATCAGCAGAATGTAAGGTTTTGTTTCTGTGCAGCTGTACAAGACATATTTAATTAATGCTGAAGCAATTATCTTGACAAGTAAATCAAACTCAATTAGATCTCAATGAGAACACTAACATTTTCTCAAATATTGTATGGTTGCCAGATGGTCATACATTTTTTGTACTCCCACTTCTTTTAAAGGTTTACATTTCTGCTACTGTGTTTATTATTTATAATCATATAGTTTTTTTAATTTTTAGAAGGAAAATTTAAGATCTAATACACCATGTCTCATAATTTTTGTGCCTGGTGTATGTATGGTTTTATTTTATAGAAAATTGGGAAAGTAAAATATCTTGCCTCATTTGTAAAATTAATAAATTCCAAATTGGAAATTATGCATCATTTAGGAAGAAACTTTCAGAAGGTGTTTAATTCATACCCTACAAGAGGTGGGTGGAATTACTACTGGATCTACTTACCATTGTATCCATACTTACATTTTCTTGTAAAGTGGAATGGATGCGTAGATCTTCTTATTTAATGCTAACTAAATAAGAACTCATTGTAACATCTATTAGTTATACTTGGAGCAATTGTCTTTTCAGAGGTTTCCTTTTCAAGTGCCATTTTCAATATAAACTAAATTATCAGTTCAGTTTGCACAAGTCTCATCTCACTCTTTAATTTCCTGCATTTTGTTTTATTGTTCTCTCATAGATAAAGGTGAAGGCAGTATTAAATCATGGATTAGGACTGAGGGCTTTGTGGTCCAACCGCTTATATTTTGAGTAGTGGTGCTTCCATTTTGTAACAGGCTTTGAAAATGAAGTTTAATTTCCATAGCCCACAGTTTAAGATAATGGACCTAACTCAAAAGGATATTGAAGGATTAAAACAGACAAAACATACATGACAATGTAATTCTTGGCACGTAATAGAAATCAGAAGTGGTTATTATTCTTGTTATTGCTCAGTTCCTTAATTGTTGATTGATTCATCCACTTCTTCAGCAAATGCTTTAGCATTCATTTGGATAACCTTATTCCTGAAATTTTGGGATTCAGAATTTTATTGCTTAGCATACCCGTAAGATTTTCAGAGAGAAGAAATACTTTCTTATTCCTTGCTTCTATGTTTACCACCCTTTCCAAATGCTCTGTTAAGTGCCATAATTGTGTGTGTGTGTGTGTGTGTGTGTGTGTGTGTGTGTGTGTAAAGGGCCAGAGAATAAATGTAGGCATTAAATATTTTAGGCTTTGTGAGCTACATATAGTGTTTGCTACATATTGTTGTTAAAATCCTTTTATTTCAAAATAGTTATATATTCCTAGAAAGTTGCAAGAATAATATAGAAAAGTCCTGTATACCTTTCACACAGTTCTCCCAATGGTTGTATCTTACATAATTACAGAGCAGTAGGAGAAATAGGAAATGACATTGGCACATTGTGTGTATTTAGTTCTATTTAGGTATGTCTACCATCACCTCAGTGTGCTGTCAAAATGTAGAACTAGTCACACCCATAAAGAACTTGCTCATGCTATCCCTTTATAGTCACACCTACCTCTTTCCCTACCATGCATATTATCTTAATACCACTGATTTGTTTTTGTTTCTATAGTTTTGTCATTTAGAGATTTTTTTTTCTTTTGTTATGTGTGGTATTGGTGTTGACCCCTTTGTGCTCAAATCCAGGGGTAGTCTACCACTGAGCTACATCCCCAACTCTCTTTTTAAATTTAATTTGAGTTTATAAGTTTTGAAACAGGATATCAATTAGTACTTAGGTGGAAGTTGAATTTATGATTCTCCTGCCTCAGCCTCCCAAAGTGATTTTAATATTATATGAGTAAACTCAAATGATATATAATTTTTGGAGATTGTTTTTTTAAACTGGTTCTTGAGATATCTAAATTGTTCCATGAATCTGTAATTAATTTGTTTTTATTGCTGAGCAGTGTCTCATGTTATAAATATAGCACTATTTCTTTAAGGATTCATATAGTAAAAGACATTTTGGTTGTTTGTTTTTGGCTATTCAAAATAAGCTGCTCTGAATAACTATTTACAGATTTTTATGTGGACATACATTTTCATTTCTCTACACTAAATTCCCAGGAGTGTAAAACTGAGTTGCAAATGTCTCATATTTTGTGAAATTGCCAAGCTGTTTTCCACAGTGGATGTACTATATTTTACATTTCTATCAACAATGTATGAGAAATCTGGTTTCTACTTATCCTTTGCTGCATTTGATTTTGACACTTTTTTATGATAGCTGTGCTGATGGGTGTCATAATGATGCTGAGCATCCTCCCTCATGTGCTTATTTGCAATCTGCATACCCCTTAGGTGTATGTTTTGCCATGTCTTTGCTTATTTTCTAATTGGATTGCTTGGGGTTTGTTGTTGTTGTTGTTGTTGTGTTGTTGAGTTTTGAGAGTTTATATGAGTGCTTTATGTGATATATGACTTATGAATATTTTTTGTTTGTAGTCTCTTTTATCTTCTTAAAAGAATCTTTTGAGAGCAAAAGTACTAAATTTGGATGAAGTTTATTTTTTGATATTTTTCTTTATGTATTGTAATGTTGGTATCATGTCTAAAAGCTTTGAATCAAGCTTGAAGTTCACATGATTTTCTCCTATGTTATCTTCTAAAAGATTTATAGGTTTATATTTTACATTCAAAGTATGATTCATTTAAATTTATTTTATTTTGTTTTATTTTTCCTTTAAGCAAAAATGTTAATGTTTTCAACTTCCTTTTTTTGTTGTTTTTCAAATCCATTTTATTCAAGGATAAAAAGAAATAAAAAAAGCAAGAAAAAAAACCTACAACAATTTCAAAGAACGTAAATCAGGGAGCAACAATGGTACATACATTGTGCATTGTCATCACCAAATCATTCACCCAGAGCACAAGACATCTGCATTCAATTATTTGAACAATATCAGTAAGAATCTTTCTCTTCAGCAAACTCAGAGAAATCAGTAATATAACTATCTTAACTGTTTTTTATGTACATACACATACACATACACATATGGTTTTTCTTTCAGCTTGTCACATTAATGTAACAATATGATGTTTACACATATGTGTCTTGTTTATTTTACTAATCAATAAATCCATTTACCTATAAAAGTGTTCAGATTATCATTATTTATGGCTGAGTAGTATTCCATTGTATAAAAATACCACATCTTTTTTACCTGTTCCTCAGTCAATGAACATTTAGGTTGTTTCCAATATCTGGCTATTATAAACAAACTGCTGCTATAAACATTGGTCATATGTATCACTGTGATATGATGTTTTTAATTCTTTTGGGAAATAGAATAGTTGGGTTGAATGAGACTTTCATTCCTAATTTTTTGAGGAACTTCCACACTGATTTCCACAGTGATTGCACCAATCTGCAACCAACAGTGGAGAAGCATTCCTTTTCCCCCCACACTCCCTCCAGCATTTGTTAATGGTTGATTTCTTCATGCTAAACATTCTTTCTGGAGTGAGGTGAACTCTCAGTGTTGTTTTAATTTGCATCTCTTGAGTGACCAATGCTATTGATCATTTTTGCACATATTTATTTGCCATTTGCATTTCTTCATTTGAGAAGTGTATATTCATCTCAGATCCCCATTTTTGGGTTGGGTCTTTAAATCTGGGAAGACTGAGTTTTTTGAGTTCTTTGTATGGCCTCATAGTAATCCTTTACCTGAGGAATAGCTGGCAAATATTTTCTCCCACGTTGTGAGTTGTCTCTTCATTCTGTTGGTGGTTTCTGTTGCTGTGCAAAAGCTTTTGGGTAGGGTGAGATCCCAGTTGTTGATTCTTTGAGATAGTTCCTGAACAATCTAGGTTTTATTCACAAAGTCTTTGCCTACACCAGTGTCTTCAACAGTTTTACCTACTGTATCTTTCAGCAGATTTAATGTTTCTGTTTTAATATTAAAATCTTTGATTTATCCTGATTTTAGCTTAATATATGGTAAAATATATGCATCCAGTTTTAATCTTTGGCATGTGTAGAGCCAGTTTTCCCAGCACCATTTATTAAAGAGGCTGTCTTTCTTCCAGTGAATGTTTGGCACTTTTGTCAAAGATAAGGTGGCTTAGTGTGTCTGGAGTTGTATCTGCATCTTCTAATCTATTTCATTGATCTTTGGGTCTCTTTTTCTTTGTCAGTACCATGCTCATTTTATCGCAGTACCTTTATAGTATAATTTCAACTCAGGGATTGTGATGTCCCCTTGTCTTTGTTGCTCATGATTGTCTTTGCTATTCTAAGTCTCTTCTAGTTCCAGATGAATTTTAGGGTTGTTTTCTCTAATTCTGTGAGATACGCTATTGGAATTTTGATTGAGATTGCATTGAATCTGTATAACAGTTTTGGAAATATGGCCATTTTCACTATATGAATTTTTCTTACCGAAGAGTATGGGATATCTCTCTATTTGCTAATATCTTCTTCAATCTCCTTTTTCAGAGTACTGTAGTTTTCAATGTAGAGGTCTTTTTACATCCTTTGTTAGATTGATTCCTAGGTATTTCATTTTTGGGGGGATGCTCTTGTAAAAGGTACAATTTACCTGATTTCTCTCTCAGTGAGTTTGTTATTCATGTACAAGAAGGCTATTTTTGAGTTTTGAGTGTTGACTTTGTAACCAACTACAGTACTGATTTTGCTAGAAGTCTTTTGGTGGAATTATTGGGGTCTTCTAAGTAGAGTGTCATGTCATCTGCAAATAACGATTTAACATCTTCCTTTCCTATCTTTATCCTTTTTATTTCTTTCTCTTGTCTAATTGCTCCAGCAGAAGTTTCCAGGACTATGTTGAATAAGAGTGGTGACAGTGGACATCGTTGTCTTGTTCCTGATTTTAGAGTGAAAGCTTTCAGGTTTTGTCTAGTTAGTATGATGTTGGCTGTTGGTTTGTCATAGATGGCTTTTATCGGATAGAGATAAACACCATCTATTCTAATTTTCTATAGGATTTTTATCATGAATAGATGCTGGACTTTGTCAAAAGATTTTTCTGCATCTGTTTAGATGATGGTATGACATTTGCCCTTGGCTCTGTTAATATAGTGTATTACATGTATGGATTTATGCATGTTGAACTATCCCTGCATCCTTTGGATGAATCCCACTTAATGATGGGGTACAATCATTTTGATGATTTGCTGCAGCCTGGTTGCCAGTATCTTTGTATTTTATTTTTGGTATCAGGGATCAAACTCACAACCTCATACTTACCACAGAAGCCCCTTGTTTGCCAGTATCTTATTAAAGATTTTTGCATCTGTGTTCATTAGGGAGATAGGCCTGTATTTCTCTTTCTTAGTTGGGTCCTTCTCTGGTTTTGGAATCAGAGGAATGATTCCTTCCAGGAATGAATTTGGGAATGTTACTTCCCTTTCCATTTCACTGAAGAGTTTTGAAAAGTAGTGGTGTTAGTTGTTCACTAAATTTCTTATAGAATTCAGCAATGAACCTACCAGGGCCTGGGTTTTTCTTTGTTGATAGATTTTTAAATTACATCTTTGATTTCATTTATTGATATTGGGTTATTAGGATTTATACTTTATATCTTCTTGATTCTGCTTTGGCAATTCATATGTATCTAGGAATCTGTCCATTTTTTCTGTATTTTTCATGTTATTAAAATACAAGTTTTCAAAGTAAGTATAGATTATTTTCTGGATTTCTGCAGGTTCTGTTGTGAATTTGCCCTTTTTATTTCTAAGTGCATGGATCAGAGTCTTTGTTTTCTTTTTTTGATAAGGTTGGTTAAGAGTTTTTCAATTTTATTTAATCTTTCAAAGAATCAACTCTTTGATTCATTGATTTTTTTATTGTTTTTTAGTCTTCAGTGTGTTAATTTCTGCTCTGATCTTTATAATTCCCTTGCTTGTATAAGCAAACTTTAGCCTGCTCTTCTTTTTCTAGAAGTTTGAGGTTCAACATTAAGTTGTTTATGTGTGCTTGCTCTGATATGGGTATTTACTGCTATAAATTTGCCTTTTAAGACTGCTCTCAATGTGCCCCACAAGTTCTGGTATGTTATATTGTCATTATCATTCAACTGTAAAAACTGTCTAATTTCTTCTTTAATTTCATCTGTGACCCATTGGTTGTTCAGTAGGGTCCTATTTAATTTCCATGCATTTATGAAGTTTTTGTGGTTTCCTTTGGCATGAATTTCCAATTTCATTGTGCTGTGGTCTGATAGTATGCATGGGATAATTTCCATTTCTTTGCATTTACTTAAGCATGTTCTATGAGCCAGTATATGGTCTATTTTGGAGAATGTCCCATGTGCATCTGAGATGAATGTCTATTCTGATGTGGTAGGGTGTAACACTTTACAGACATCTACTAAATCCATTTTCTCAAAAGTTTGCTTTAGTTCTATCTAATATTTCATTATTGATTCTTTTCTAGTCAATTTGTCTTTTGTAACAGTGGGGTATTAAGGTCTCCCAATACAATTGTATTAGGGCTTATTTGATTTTTCATGTCTGTTAGTAATTGTTTTATATAGTTGGGTGTATAGGTATTAGTTGCATACATATTTATGAATGTTATCTCTTCCTTTTGGATTGTTCCCTTTATGAGGATTCAGTGACCTTCTTTATCTCTCTTAATCAGTCTTGGCTTAAAATGTACTTTGTCTACAAATTAGAATAGCTATCTCAGTTTTTTTTTTTTTTCTGGATTCCTATTGCATGGTGTATGGTTTTCCATCCTTTGACTTTCAGTCTGTGAATTTCTTTTTGAATCAAATGTGTTTCTTGTATGCAGCATATTGCTGGATCTTGCTTCTTGATCCATTTTGCCAGTCTTTGTCTTTTGACTGGTGAATTGAGACCATTAACATTGATGGTTAAACTGATACCTATTGACTTAGCCTTGTCATTTTATTTTCCTATGGTTGGCTCCCTCCCTTTTTTTCCTTCCTTCTAATTGTTTGCTTTTCCTGGTGGATTTCTTCTGTTAAGGTTCATGGAGCTATGGTCCTTATTATCTCTTTCTAGAATGTGCTTCAGAACATTTTGGAGTGCTGGTTTGGTGGTCACAAATTTCCTCAGATGCTCTTTGTCATGGAAGTATGTTATTTCTCCATTAATTTTGAAATGTAGTTTTGTGGGATACAGAAATCTGGGTTGAATGTTGTTTTCTTTTAGAGTTTAGAGTACTTCACTCCAAGCTTTCCTTGACTTGGGAGTTTGTGCTGAGAAGTCAGCTTTAATTCTAATGGGCTTTCCTTTATAAGTATTTTGTTTCTTTTCCCTAACAGCTTTTAAGATTCTATTCTTGTATTGAATTTCTGGAATCTTGACTGTGATATTCCTGGATATAGATTTTTTTTGATCATTGCAATTTGGAGTTCTATATGCCTCACTTATTTGTATGTCAAATTCTTTTTCTCTACCAGGAAAGTTTTCTGTTATGCTATCTGTGAACATTTTTTAAATGTCATTTGTGGTATTTCCTGCTTGTTCATTGACTGTAATTAATCTTAAGTTATTCTTCTTTGTCTCATCTAATAGCTGCTGGATTGCTTTTTCATGGTCCCTTTTGAGAAGTATTTGTTTTCCTGGTTGCTAACTACAAGCTTGTCTTCAGTATCTGAGATCTTGTCCTCACATTGGCCTAATCTGCTTCAAATACTTTCAGTAGAGTTTTTATTCTCCTGGATATGTGCTTGAACTTGCTTTATGGGTTCCATTTGTTTCCTATGCAGCACTTCCATAATTTGCTTAAGTTCATCTATTTTTTTTTGTATGTGGCTGTTCTAACATTGTGTATTTTGGTAATCTCTATAGTTATTTGAGAGATTATTTCTGATTTCATTTTTTTCAGAGGCTCATTCAATTACTTTGTTGTTTCCACTGTAGAGAGACCTGATGGGGGGCTTTCACATTGTCCCATGTCATTGCCTCCTGGGTTTGCCTTTGGTGAACTTGATGTCTGGGGTTATGTCTTGTTTAAATATCTTCTCACTTATTTTCTTGTATAGTTTAATTCCCAGGGTGATGCTTGTATGTTGTGTATGGTGGATTGCTTAATTGGTGGTTATTTAGGACCCTTAGGTGCTGTTTATTTTTCTGAGGTACCTTCCTTCCAGGTATAGCTGGTTTTTGGGTTTTGAGTCTTTTGGAAGATCTTACCTCTTCAGTTTGTTGGAGATAAGAAGTTGCTGCTTGTTTGGCCTAGTCCCTGGTTCTTTGGCACTGTGTCACAGTATTTTCTGTGACTCTTAGTCAATCTCAGTCATGAATTATCAGGGCCAACAGCTGTTGTAGAACAATTATGTCAATTTTGGCTGTAGTGGTACCAGTAGTATCAAACACAGTCTATGAAACAACAAAATGAGTTAACCCTTAATTTCCAGCTTCTAACCATATGAATTAGATTTGTGATTATATAACAAAATCAGATAACTACATGCAATATGTAAGTCCATAATGCATCTATTTTGCCCTCATGTTTAAAATTGAAAATGGATTAAGGAGAAAATAGAGACGTGGAAGAATAGAAAGAAATTACAAGTAAGGTTGGAGGACAAAGATGGATCCCACCAGCTTAAGGAGAAACTGGTGCAGAAAACTGAAGGAAAAGAGAAATGAAAGAGATAAAAGGAAGAACAGAACAGAACCACACCCACATAGATGTTAGGAACCACTCTCACACTCATAAAAAAAACAATGAATGTGAAAGAGAAAAAGAAAAAACTAAATAAAACAAAAGAAACAAGCAAAAAAAAGAGAAAGAAAAAGAAAAACAAATAGTCTACTTCCAGGATTCTCTCTGGATTCACTAGTAGACAGCCTGTGAAGACAGAGCCCCGAATCATGCCACTCTATGCCAGCAGGCAGCAGTTGCTTTAAGCTGGTGTAGTGTATAACCTTAGCAGGCCTGCTCTCAGACCAGACTCATTGAGCTTGCTGCAGTCCAAGTAGTTTCCTAATCTGTGCCCAGCAGGGAGCTGCTGGAGGACGCTTGTAGGAGTTCTGGTTCTGGGCTTATCCAGCCTGACTCAAAATGGCTCCTGGCTAATCGCTGTCTCTCTTGGGAGGACCAAGTGCTCTGCACTCACTGCCAGCCAGTTCAGTCCTTCAGCTCTGCTGCTCCCCTCCACTGCGCATCCTGCTGCCACCTTCATAGTGACTGTGCAACCCCAAGTTTGAGCATCTCCTCTCTCACAGCTGGTCTGGCTCAGGGGGAAAGGCACTGCCAGCTACTGCCTTTTTCTTTGTTGAAGTTTTTCTGTTTACTCTCTCTGTGGGCTTCAATTCATACAAGATTTTTCCTGGCTCCAGGGAATCCACTTCCTTCCTTCTTGTCTTCCTCATGATGCTATAGTCCAGCATCTGGACAGTGACTCTCTGCTGCTTACTGCTCCGCCATTTTCCTCGAAGTCTGAAATTTATTTTAGTATGTGATGCAATTTTCATTGTGGTTTATTTTTTTTTGAGGTTTATTTTTTGCCTTTGGTTATGAAATTGTTCCAGTGTCATTTGTTACAAAGCTATCCTTTCTCCCCTGAAATGGTTTTGTACTTTTGTGAAAAACCAGTTGGTGTTGTATTCTAAACTATTAATGTAGTTATTTGTTTAAAGTTTGTTTTTATTATTATAGAACTTAAAGAACTTAAACAGTCTCCTAGTATTATATTCACCAGCTTGTATTGTCCTAGAACAGCATTTCAGTACTTAGCACAGTACTCGGGCTGTCAGGAGTTTGATTAAGGAGTAGTGAACTTTCATTTGAGTCTGCTTCATGATATTGCTCTAGATGTTTCACTTATGTTTACATATGTTCCTGTGTTTGCTAATTTTAATATTTATACAAATCTATAAGGGAAATACTGTTAATCCCCTCTACAAGTGTGGTTACCAAAGCTGTAAGAGGTAAAGCAACTTAAGGTTAGTGAATTAGACTTTGTCAGATGGTTGCTTGAATCCAAAGTTTTTTTGTCTTAATTACTCCCCTACGAAGTTGTCATTGAGGCATCCGAATCTTTGTGAATAGAGGAGTACAAAGTGATATTTAAACAACAAGAGCAGTGAAAACAGCAAAACCCACCAAACACAGTGATACCCCCCAGGTCTTTCTTCTGTTCCTTGAGTAAAATGAAATCAAGAGGAGGCCAGCAATATCCTGCTTAGATTCTCTGCAGTTACACCTGCTGGTGGACAAAGTACCTTTTGTTAAGGGCTTAATTTTTATTTAGACAGGCAAATTCTGTAACTTGCAGTGAGCTATAATATAAGGAGAAACTAATGGAACGATGTAATATAAAGTAAAAACAAAGCAAAATATCACCAATATACAGGTAATTCCATCCAGATAATAGATAATAAAATCTAAATTCCTTTCCACGTTATCACCATGTATTGGACAGGCCTTGCCTTTTATTATGAATTTGTGACTACTGCTTGCACATGTGTTTGTACTTTTCCTTTTACAAGTTTCATATTAGAACTTTGCATTATTATTGGTTATGGTGCAGTAGGAGTCCTGTATAATAGTGGTATTGCATTAGGGATACTTTATCTTTGGCTCATTTAAATTTTACATTGCTTGAACACACCGGAAGATAGATATGTGCGCGCGTGCACGCACACACACACACACGCACACACACACATCTACAAAGATGCATGCATACATATATACTTCAGAACTATCAAAGAACACTGACTGTGCTGTATTATGTGTTCATACACTGCCATATATCCTTTATAAATATAAATTGGCTTCTGTAAGATGATTAGTGGAGGTAATGCAGAGTTATGATAAATGCCACGTTATGTAATTTGTTAATGTTAGGACACCATTTTGGGATTTAGTTTAGTTTGGTAATTTGATATGGTGCCAGTGTTTTTCCCTTAGAGTTGATTATTGTGGCATTACATTATTACTTATATTTACTTCCTGTTGAGATTTGCACCTGTGCATTAGAATTTTTTTTCTAGGACAAAAATACAGTTCATATACTTCAGGTTTGCTATTTCTCTTGCTGCACTTGTTTAAGTAGCTCAGTATTTCTTTTTTCTCTTTTTGTAGCTTGATAAGTAATCGTATATTTCTTAAGTTCTTAAGTGTAGTGAGGCTAATACAGGTCTAAGGAGGTTAACTGTATTAGCTGATTATTTCCTTGGGTCAACATAGACCTACTGAAAATTTGTAAATTTTTTAGTACCTTAATTTTAATTGAAAAATTTTCAAAATATGTTGGAAGCCTAGAGTTTTGTGTGAATTCTCCTAATTTCTACATCTTGGCAGATAATATGTTTGTGAGCTCACCCTTAGGAGATACTGAAAGCATGTAGTGCTAGGAGTCTGGAGAATGATGGGTGATTAGAAGGTAATTGAGGTAAATGGATGTGAACCATGGTGAAATTAGTCCTTGTGGCCTAAGAAATAGTGCTAGGTACCAGGTCTTCTGCTCTGGTCCTGAATGTTTTCTTTTGGATTTGTTGACTTGTTAAGACTTGGCCTGATGTAATGCTACCTGTAGCTAATAGTTCTTCCAATATTTGCAATCTGGTCGGTCCTAGAGACAAAAAGTAATTAAAATAAAGTACAACATTATAATAGAAGAAGTATAGGATAACTCTACCGCAGAACAGAACACCTATTATAAGGGCACTAATCCTGTGCATGAGGAATCCACCCTCATGAATCTAATTACCTCCAAAAGTACTTTTCCCTAATACAGGATGAATAAAGATTTCAACCTAAGAATTTCAGGGATAGGGGGCTCAAACAGTCCATAATGAATCATCTTTAATTTCTTGGCTGTTAATATAATTCTTATGACACTCTATATTAGTTTTTTTATTTTATGAAATAAAAAATTTCATAACAAAATAATAGAAAAATAACAATAGTTAATACATTACATGTTGTTATCTTTAAAGTAGTTGCTCAGACTAAAAGATATGGGCATAAAAATTTCTCCAATTGATATTAGCTCAAACCTTCCTTTTTAATGAACTAAGAGACTCTAAACTGACTTGCATTCTTTCCAATTTCCCTACTGTCCTTTCCCCATTCACCCACCCTAGTTCTTTTAAACATTTTCTTCCCATTTCACTATTTTTATTGTACATTTTAGAACTTACTTACTCTTCCAGTTTCTCACACCAGAGAGACAATACAATGTGTGAGTCTGATTTATTTCACTTATGAGTATGGTCTTAAGTTGCATCCATTTACCTATAAAAGTCTCCAGTGTATCCTTTGTGGCTGAGTAGAAAAATACTATTGTAGAAAAAGGCCGCCTCTTTTTAACCCATTCCTTGGTTGATGGGTATCTGGGTTGTTTCCAAGATTTAACTATTTTTAAAATAATTCAATTTTCTTTAACACATTAGCTTTGTATAGTGAAAAATGCTTAAAATGTGTTCCATTTTTGCTTAAAACTGCGTTTAAAAAGCCAGTCATTTACTTCAGTTGACTTCTGTGCTCTACTCTGGCTAAGAACAAAAACTGTATCTAAAGAATTCATTGATCAAAAAAAAAAAAAAATCCCAACAAAAACAAGAGGTAAAAGAACCTCAATCTTTTGTACATTATGTGTTTCTTGTGAGTGAACTCTGTAACCTTGGCATTTTCTGACTACAGAGACCAAATTCTAGGGATGTATGTGTTTCAAAAAGAGAGATACATGGACAAGGTAGACTTCTGCCAGGCCTGAGAAGTACCTGATTCCAAAGATTGGCTGAGTCATGCACAACAGTTTATTAACATAAGAAACAGCTAACAGTTGTCATTAACAGTTTATGAAAGAACTGTTATTAGAAACTTTATTAATTTTTCTTTTGAATAGAAAACTGTAATGCTTCCTACTTATAGTTAATTCCATTCAAAAAAGCTTTTCTGCTAGTTACTGTTATTTTTTTTGAAATTCTGTATTATTTCTACCCTTTTTTCTGTTTTGCTTTTTTTTCTTTAAAAGGAAAAAAACCCTCTTCCATTATAGGAATGATTCCTGTGGATGAGACATTGGTTATAGAAGAGTCTGTACAGCATAGTGTGTTAAATTACCGAAGTTCTAATCTATGAATGGCTCTCTAATCAGGCAATGGTTTCTGATGTGGTATCAGTGGAAGTAGCCCTGCTGAATTGCAGAATGTTTTAAATACATACATTTGCATTGTTTTAGACTTAACTAGAGAAAGAATTTATATTTTGCCCTTACTTTCTGTAACCTGAGAAACAGAGAAGAGAGCAACAATTTTGCATGTGGAATTATAGTCAAATAGTTAACAAGAGTCAAGACTGATTTTTTTGATTTTGCTAATTCTGTGCATGAATTCTGCCCCATTGACTAGCCTGATAAGAGTTCAGAAATCAGTTTCTTTTTCCTTAATCACAAACCATATGATACCCATGATACCCACAGTTTGCAGGCACATGTGGGTATCCACATGATACCCATAATACCTACAGTTTGCAGGCACACCCAAATCATCTTATCTGAAAACTCACTTAAAAACTGATTAGTCTATGTAAGATATTTCTAAATTAGAATCTTAATCTTTGCATGAAGCTAAAGCAAATATGTTTATTTTTAAAAATTTTTATTTATTGTTTTAAAGAGAATAAAGCCAAACAAAATAAAACAGGGTAAAGCCAATCAAAACAAAAAGTAAAAGCGATACAGGACTTCCAAACAAGATTAATAGGAAATCAACAGTGGCTACTATCATGCCTCTTGTTATCTGCCAGTTCAGTTTTGGGAGCTACTTTGCAAACTGTTTATTATCATTATGTGAACTCTAAATTCTTAAGGGTTCTTCGCATTCCTGTTAGCCAATTAGTGTTTATACTTTTCTTGATAAATCTGACTTGATGAATGCTGAAAAGAGGCATTTGTTGCTATCGTTGATTGTTCATCTACAAGAATGAATTTAAAATAGTCTTATATTTCATCTCTATATTTTTATGCAAAATGTGTTTTGAAAATGTTATTTAAAATTTGTTTTTGGAGCAGAATTATGCCTTTATTTCATTTTTAAAATTTTATTTTTCATATTAAAAAAGCAAAAGGATAGAAATGATACAGAATTTCAAAAAAATAGGAAATTAACACTAGTTAATGTATTGCATATTGTTCTCTTACTATGTTTGGAGTTCTGTATGTCTGACTTACCTATATATCAGATTCTTTTCCCTTGCTTGGGAAATTTTCTGCTATTACTTCTGCAAATAGGTTTGTTATGTTATTTGCATTGATTCCTGCATTTTCGTTGACACTTGTCAGTTTTATATTATTTTTCTTTGCATCATCTTGAAGGTATTAAATTATTTTATGATCCCTTGTTATTTTTTCAGAGTTCATTCCTTTTGTGATCACTAGCTGTGATCCTGTCTTCGAGGTCTGAAAGTCTATCTTCAATTTTGTTCAGGTCGTTTTACCAGCTTTCAGTGGAATTTTTAATTTCCTGGATAGCTCTTTGAATGTATTTCATGCTGTTTCTTTTTTATATTGATCATTCAAAGCTTCCATCATTTTCCCATGCCCCTATAGTTTTTATTCTAATCTGTGTTTTCACCAGCAATGCTGAACAACTCCTTTATTAAGATTGTCATTTCTTTCTTTACCTGAGAGATTATTTCCAATCTGATTCCCTCTATAGCCTTAAGGATTTGTTTCTTTATTTTACTTGCTCCCTTTTCAGAAATTTCAGGTATATGACTTCCAATGTGCTCTATTTTGATGTCTCTTGTATGTGTTCTTGAAAGACTGGGCATTTGAGATCGCATTTTGCTTTTTTGTTTTGTCATTTTCATTATGGAGCCCGAAGGAGAATGGAGAGATGTTCGGTATGTTCAGCAGGGTGGCTTTGCTTGTTCCCACTTTGTCTCCAGTCTTAGCTGCACATCACTCAGGATTTGAATGTTACTCTTGGAGATTTTAGTGGTGGTGCCTAAAGCATACAAGAAAGAGGTCTTCTCAGGCCCTAGACCAGTATTCTTGGCTGGGACAGTGACTTCACATGGTGCATTGGCACTATCATGGGCAGCAGCTGGCATCTTATTGGCCAGCACCATATCCCTGATATCAGTGAGGTCCTCCTTGGTGAATACAAAGCCCAAATTCCCCATATGAGGCAGCAGTTTCTCCAGAGCTGGGTTGTTCTCCAGATGCCCTCAGATGGCCTTGAGCATGATGATATCCTTGCCCGTCATCACCACAGCCTTCCCTTGGAGGGACATGTGGATCTGCTGCATCTGCGTGGAGCATATGTTGTCTGCTCCCACAAAGAAGCATTTTGGATAATCAGCCAAAAGTTGGATGATCCTAAGGAAGCAGATGGATTTCCAGGTCACCTTTTCTTCCCTGGGCGGCACGGTGGTGCATCAGGGATTGCCATAGAGCATGTAAAAATGATGTCATTCTCAAGAGGACACCTGGAAAGAGCAAAAAAATTTTGTTATTTTTATCTAGGCTTGGTGAAGTTTTCTGGGAGACAGGGGAAAACACTGGTTTAAATTATTTGATTTATTCTGCATTTTTGATGTGGATAAGGAGGGGCTACTAGTAAATTCTCAGGGAGGGTGAATTCAAAAGTGAAGCATAGTTGGTAAAACCTCTGAAGCACAGCCAAAACATGTAAGTTTGGTCTTCTTGAAACTGTGGAAAAGTTACAGTTTTGTAAAAACCAGAGTAAATTCAGTTGAATATAAATGATGACCAAATGTGAATTGGAGGTGAGCATATTCCTGAAGTTAGTTTGTACTAGATCTGCTTTGGTGGTCTTGTAAATGTGAGCAGGGGAAGAGGAATGTCCTCTGATATATATCCAACAAAACAAAACCAAAACTAACCAACCAACCAAACTAACTAAACCACCAAACAAACTAACATTCTCAAGAGAATGCTTGACATTTGGGATCTTTAATGAGAGTGTAGGAATTTCAAGGTAATTGGTATAGCCTGGATCCTTTCTTGGTATATACTAACAAATTTTGGGCAAAAAATGTTTTTTCCTAATTGTGTTACAATTAGGGGAGTTTCTTGTGAGCCTTTGAAATGAGGACAGTAGGGAAGTAGGAAACTGATGTTTCCTTGCCATCCTTGTGGACAGGAGAGGGAGCCAGCCCTCTCCAGAGCTTGGCAGTAAATTTTGCTTGAGAGATAACTGAAAGTAATAAACTATAGCATTGGTGTGGTGGTGCATGCCTGTAAGCCCAGCACTTGGGAGGCTGAGGTAGGAGGATCACCACCAGTTTGAGAGCAGCCTGCGCCACCAAGTAAGTTGAAGAGCAGCCTGAACTCTGAATGGTGAAACACTACCAGAGAGAGAGACAGAGAGAGAGAGAGAGACAGACAGACAGACAGACAGAGACAGAGAGACAGACACAGAGACACACAGAGAGAGAGGAGAGAAGAAGAGAGGGAGGGAGGGACAGAAAGAGAGAGGGAGACAGGGAGAGAGAAAAGAAAGTAGTGAAGTTTAGCAGGGTGATTCTGGACATGTATTTGACTATGTAATTATGGACAAATACGAAAAGACTTTTTTTCTTATTTGGAATTTCTTAAATGAACAAATGCAAAAATCTTCACAGTTTTTTTATGTTTCTTTTTATGTAAAGAGGGAAAAGGTCTGTGTTTTTGATCATGGGTAAAGCTATGGAGACAAACTGCTGGGCCATAACCATTGATGTGGTTGTTAATATTTTGTTGACTCTGTAGTGAGAAAATCTATTTAAGTGCCAGGATTGTCACTGAAAATTTGTGTGACATTTTAGTAACAAGCCATCTAATTTATTGGTGTTATTTCTTCTTTCATAGAAGAATTGATGCAAAAGTTAAATAAATTAAGATGTATAAAGTACTTAGAACAGTGCCTAGTGAATGATAGTAGGTTCTGTATAAATATTTATAAAATATGACTTGCTGATTGTTATAAAGGAAATAGATTCTCATTATGGAAAACTTAGTAACATGTAATTTAATCATCTACAAGTTTACAACACAAAGGTAGTTCTTTTACATTTTACTTTTTCTTTAAAGAACAATTTTGAAGTACCTTGATGATTACGTAGTGTGTATGTTGTTTTGTATGTAGGTTTTTAATCTTTAAAATATTCATTATTTCATGTTACTGTTTTTTTTGAGAACATTTTAAGTGATTATGTCAAGGCTCCCCATTCATTCATTTCTGATGAAGATGAAGATGAAACATGTAGATATGTCACATTTTGTTGACCCATGTTTCTATTAGATATTTAAGTGATTTTCAATCTGAATATTAACTCAAATGGCAGCTCTTAAAAAGATCTAGTATATGTTGCCAAGTTCAAAGAATAGAATCTTAATCTAATATGTGTATTGATTTTTAAAAAAAATTTCAGATGTCTTCTATTAATTTTAAATAATATCCTTTATTCCTGATTATTGATTTGATGTATTTTATTGTATCATAAGTATTTTGTGTCTTATGCTATGAAACAGGATTTTATTTAAATATTGAATTTCAGCAGATATGTTTTGGACAGGACTCCAGCAGTGAAATAGGTTTTTACTGACTCAGGAAGAAGTGTATGGGAGCAGGACCACTTTACTATTTCTCAGGTGGCATTGAAGGGGAGGAAACTTTGTTACTGCTGTATGATGATGGAACTTTGACTTCCTGCTGGAATTCTATGGTGGTGGGTGCTTTTCTGTCACTTTATAGTGATGATAGTCCAGGATTCCCACATGTCTTCCACTGATAGCATGGGAAAGGGCCAGGTTACTACTGCCTGTGTTGGGGAGTCAGGACTCCTCATTCATCCTTTTCTGATGGAGATGGACATGGAAAAAGTCTCAGTGCACCCGTGCTGGTGTTTCCCTGGAGTGGGTGGGAGCGGTTATTGTTCAAAAGCTTGTTGCCATGCTAGGTTGACCCTTTTCCAGTCCTTGGGATAGAGAGACGCGAGTCTTTAATACCTGGGCTTTTTTTTTTTTTAACCTTTTATGGGTGTTGCTGTCTTTTGTACCTATGTAAGACCAGTAACTCCTTGAGGTGAAACAGTAAACATCTAGGAATTCACTGCTGGGGTGTTCCTTTCTAAAGTCTGCCTTTTTTTTTTCCTACCTTTCAGAATTTTCTTATATTTGTTTTACTTATTTAGAAGAATAGAGAGAAGTATAGTCTTTAATTAACTTTTTTAACAAAAGATTTACTGTTGGCAAAGTACTCTTGTATACAGCATTTCTCTTGATTCTTTATATGGTATATCTATTAATATTATTATCTACATTAATATATTTGGAATCAATTTCAGGCAATTAAAAAAAATATTGAAGAGCAGAGCCAGTATTGAAACTCAGCAGTTCTGCCAGTTTTGGTACTTAATCTCTTCAGCCTCTTTTCACTCCAGCTCCTACTTTGTTTGAATGAGTGTAGCATCATATGGTTTTCAAATTAAAGTTTAGTTCTGTATGTGTTGGCCTTGATTCTGTAATGAAGTTTTAAATTCTTTAAATGAATGATTATCCTCCCGTACCTCATTTAATCTTTGGTTAGTTGCATAAGACAGTTAGTGTTTAATAACTTTGCATTTGATGAATTACTTATGTTTCATTATATTACTGTTCCAGACTGGCTGTCTTTCTCTTTGAGTATGACACACTCGTGTCCTTATAGGAGGTATTAGGAGAAAAACTGGAAGGAATAAAGAAATGTGTTTGTAAGAGACTGGACAGTTGAGTAGAAATAATGGTAATAGGCAATGGCCTTCTTTCTTTAATCACCCCCCCATTATCCACCATGTTTAACATGGTTCATTATTCTTAATTCTATTGTTTTATATACAGCTTGGATTTTTAGTCTTCTTTGACTCTGTTTATGCTCTCCTTGTTTTCTAGTCTCCTTTTTAGTGTCTTTCCCATTTTCTATTATCTTCCCTATGATTCTAGAAGTTTGGCTATTTAAAGAAGTTTATATATCCCATTTAACCCTGAAAATTTTGTGGTGGTTATTTTCCTATCCCTTTCAACCAAAACACTCTAGAACCTTCTTTGACACATTTCTACTAATGTCTAAGTTTTGTCTTTGATTTTATTTATTTATTTATTTATTTAGTGCAGTTTTCTGCCTAAAGAAATACAGAAACTTTTAGGACTTCTAGTGCTACCTAGGTATCATTGACTCCTGAAGGTCCTTTCCCTGATCTCTCACATGAATTTCCCTTCTGCTTTCTAATCAACAGAAAAGCTTCCCCTTGATGTCGCTCAGAATGACACCTCATACTCAGGATGCCTAAAATTAAACTCATTAATTCACTGTGTAAGCCTGAACTAAACCTTCTCTTCCTTATTCTTTCTTGTTGGTAACTGCACTAACTACATAGTCTTTTCAATTATAGTTCTTTTACTGATTTATTTCCCTCACTCTTTTTACATCCATTTCTCTACCACACTTTAAATACCATTGTTGCTGTTGATGGCCCCCACTGCTATAGCAATTTGTCAGTATTTTGATTCTGTTAGCTGCTACTCTTAACCTGTCTCCTTCTCCTCCTCCCTCCCCATAAGTACTGGGGGTTGAACTCAGGGCCTTGAACTAATAAGCAAGTACTCTACCACTTAGCTACATCCTAAGGTCCCTGTTTTGAGCTCTTTACATCCATTGACTCATTTATTGAGGTAGTTATTGATATTTTCCCTATTTTACAAATAAAGAATTTGAGACATTAAGAGGTTGAATTGTCCAAAATCATGTAACTACACAATGGAGAAGCCTGACAGATTTTGGTAGTTTGGCTCTGGAATCTCCTGTTAACACATCATGATAATTTTATATCAAGGATATTTGTTAAACATTTCACTTCATATTCATATTTCCTTTTTTATTAGTATGTTTATAACACATAATAATTACATTCATCTTGGAAAATCGATAGGAATACATATTGCATCTTGGACATTTACTTCTCTTTCCTCTACCCTGCCCTCCCCCCTAGCCCCTTCCCATCTCTACAAAGTCTGTCTCCCCTTTTCCCATCATCTTTCTTTTATTTTGCTCTGTACTTATATTTTGAGTTTCTCATATAAGAGATATCATGAGATTTTTATCCTGTCTGATTTTAAATCTGTCTGATTTATTTTACTTAGCAGCATAGCTTCAAGCTCTACCTATATTCCAACAATAACCCCTGTACTTCTGTTGTTTCTGTTCAGACTTTGCATCTTAGGTATAGGCTGACAACCTTTGCAGCCTTCCATTGTTATTTCCTTCAAGTCCATTTTTCTACAGTTGCTAGAAGGACAAATGTGAAAAGACAATCCCCTTTTTCAACACCTGGAAAAAACATCCAGCCTTCTTATCCCTTCTTTAAGGCTGTCCACTGTCTGGTTCCGGTCTGCTTCCTCACATGTCTTGCTTTGCTTTCCAGAAACTCTATACTCTGTGGTTTCTGAAGTCATACTAAAAATTGGTATGTGTGAGCAATATATTTTCCTCCTAATTCTTTCATGGGCTCCTCTTTTGCTGTTTTCCGGTTTTGGAGTCTTACCTTACTATTTAACAGTCTTACCTTACTATTTAACAGAACAAAGCAGATCAGAAGAAAACAATGTAAGTGACACAGGTTTCAAAGCAAGACAACAGGGGATCAACAGTGGCTACCATAATATCTCTTGTTTTCTTCTAAATAGTTGTCTATATCTTCACACACAATGAATTCATACAAAACAAAATAGTACTAAACTGATCAGAACAGAGTAATGAAGGTATTATAGGCCTTCAACACCAGACAATAGGAAAATCAACAATGGCTACCATAATGTCTCTTGTTCTCTTCAAAATAGCTGTCCATACCTTCATGTATGTTGAAATTAAACAATATAAAACAGACTAAAACCACTCTGAACAAAGAATAGAAGCATTACTGGATTTCACAGCATGACAATACGGAATCAGCAATGGATACAGTAATGTCTCTTTGTCTTCAAAGTAGCTGTTCATTTCAGCACAGGTAATATAATTGATTCTTCTCATAAACTGTTCAGGAGAAGTTCTAGGCATGTATCAGCCTCTACATGTATACCTGTCCTTTCTGTAGTAGAGGGAGAAACAGAAGAAAACATGCTAGAAAAATACGAAACAAAAAAGACAAATAAATAACAATAGCAAAGAACCCAAAACAATGACTGTATAGGCCTTCAAAACAAGGTGGTAGGAACATAACTATGGTTGTTATTTTACATAATGATCTTCAAGCGTTCCTCAGATCACCAGACACAAACATGCAAAATTGTTCCAATCCTATGACTGTTAACTGTTTTGTTCCAAGAACTTACGGAATTTGTGGCACAGTCATCTTAGCTATCCTAAGTGTGTTTATACAGTTTTAGATATTTTTTTCCTTTCCTTTTTGTTCTTCCTCCTTTTCCCTGAGATATTATTTTTTTTCCCTTTGAGCAGATTCTTATCTTTTCACTGTATTTATTGAGGATTTTGTATCTTACGTACTCTTACCATTTCTTACACTATGGAGACTATATGGTATTTATACATGTGAGTTTGATTTATTTTGTTTATGAGTATGGTCTCAAGTTGCATCCATGTTTTTATAAATATCTCAATGTGATCATTCTTTATAGCGAGTAGTACTCCATTGTATAAAAATACCACATCTTTTTTATCCATTCCTCAGTTGATGGGCACTTAGGTTGTTTCCAAGATCTGGCTATTACAAAGTGTGCTGCTATAAACATGGATGCACATATATCACTGTGGTATGATGTTTTCAGTTCTTCTGGGAATATGCCCAGAAGTGGACTAGCTGGGTCAAATGGGACTTCCAATCCCAGCTTTTTGAGGAATCTCCAGACTGACCTCCACAGTGGTTGCACCAGTCTGCACTCCCACCAACAGTGCAGAAGGGTTCCTTTTTCCCTGCAACCTCTCCAGCATTTGTTGTTAGTAGTTTTCTTGATCCTGGTCATTCTTTCTGGGGTGAGATGGAATCTCAGTGTGGTTTTAGTGTGCATTTCTCTAATGACCAATGATGCTGAACATTTTTTCATGTATTTATTTGCCATTTGTATATCTTTATCTGAGAACTGTGTATTCATCTCAGATGCCCATTTTTGGATTGGGTCTTTGAATTTTGGGAGTCTGACTTTTTTTAAAAAATTCTTTATATGTCTGAGGGACAGTTGACTAAGATTTTTTTTCCCCAATTTGTGGGTCTTCTTTTTACTATGCTGCAGATTTCATCTGACATGCAAAAACTTTTTAATAAGGTGAGATCCCAGTTAGTTCCCATGTGGTTTGATTTTTGTTCATGAATTCTCTGCCTACCCTTGTGTCTTCATGATTTCTACCTAGTTTGTCTTCCAGAAAACCTAGTGTTTCTGTTTTAATATTTAGATCTTTGATCAGTTTTACTTTAGTTTAGTACATGGTAATAGGAATGGGACTAGTTTTAGTTTTTGGCATATGAAGACTTAGAAGTCTTTCAATGGAGTTTTGTGGGTCTTCTATGTAGAGTATCATCTCGTGTGCAAATAATGATAATTTAACTTCTTTTCCTATCCTTACTCCTTTTATTTCTCTCTCTTGTGCAATTGCTCTGGCTAGTATTTCCAGTACTATATTGAATAGGAGTGGTGATAATGCACATCCTTATCTTGTTCCTGATTTTAGAGTAAAGGCTTTCAGTTTTTGGCTGTTTAATATTTAGATGCTGGCTGTTGGTTTGTCATAGATGGCTTTTCTCATATTGAAGTAAAGACCGTGTATTCCAATTTTCTGTAAGGTTCTTACCATGTATGAGTGTTGGACCTTATCAAAAGCCTTTTCTGCATCTATAGAAATGATCATGTGATTCTTATTTTTGGCTCTGTTGATATGGTGGATTACATTTATTGATTTGCATATGTTGAACCATCCCTTCATTCCTGGGATGAATCCTACTTGTTTGTGGTGTATAATCTTCTTGATGATTTGCTACATTCTGTTTGCCAGTATTTTATTGAGAATTTTTGCATCAATGTTCATTATAGCAATTGGCCTGTAGTTCTCTTTTGTGGTTGGGTCTTTCTCTGGTTTTGATATTAGAGTAATACTTGCTTCCAGGAATGAGTTAGGGAGAATTGCTTCCCTTTCAATTTCATTGACGAATTTGAGGAGTTTCGGCATTAAGTCTTACTTGAATTCCTTGTAGAATTCTTCAGTGAATCCATCTGAACCTGGGATTTTCTTTGTTGGTAAGGTTTTAATTATATTTTCAATTTCATTAATTGAAATTGAGTTATTCAGTAGTTTTACATCTTCTTGATCCAGCTTTGGTAATTTATGTTTTTAGGAATCTGTCCATTTCTTAGGTGTTATCAAGCCTGTAAGAGTAGAGGTTTTTGAAATAGGTAATGATGATCTTCTGTATTTCCACAGGGTCTGTAGTGATTTTCACCCTTTTCATTCCTTATTGCATGAATCTGAGTTTTTTTCTTTTCTTTTTAAAATAAGGTTGGCTAGGGGCTTATTAATTTTATTTATTCTTTCAAAGAACCAACTCTTTGATTCTTTGTATTGTTTTCTTAGTCTCTATTGCATTGATTTCTTCTCTGATCTTTGTAATTTCCTCCCTTCTTTGGCTTTGGGCTTGACTTGCTTTTCTTTTTCTAGTTGTTTGAGGTATAGCATCAGGTTGTTTATTTGTGTTCATTCTGTTTTCCTGATGTGGAAATTCACCACAATGAATTTTCCTCTGAGGACTGCTTTCATTGCATCCCACAGGTTCTGGTAAGTTGTATTTGTATTTTTGTTTGTAGATACCATTTAATTTGTTCTTTAATTTCCTCTGTGATCCACTGATTGCTCAGGAGTATATTATTCAATTTTTATGTGTTTGTGGAGTTTTGCCGTTTCTTTTGTCATTAATTTCTAGTTTTATGGCGCTATAATCCGATAACATGTGTGGGATAATGTCAGTTCTTTTGCATGTACTTAATTACTTAACTGTGGGCTAGAATATGTTCTATTTTAGAGAATTTCCCGTGTGCTGCTGAGAAGAATGTATATTCTGAGGTTGTTGGGTGGAACATTCTGTATACGTCCACCAAGTCTATTTGTTCATAGATATGATTCAGTTCTGTTATTTCTTTGCTGATTTCCTGTCTAGTTGCTCTATCTCTGTGTCATGGGGATTTAAGGTCTCCCGTTACAATTGTGTTATTACTTATTTAATTTTTCATTTCTGTTAATACTTGTTTTGTATAGCTGGGTGCTCCCAAATTTGGTGCATATATATTTAAGATTGTTATCGCTTCCTCTTGAGGTTTTCCCCTAACTAGTATGTAGGGACCTTCATTATCTCTTTTGATCATTCTTGGTTTGAAGTTTGCATTGTCTACAAACAGATAGCTTCCCCTGCTTTTTGGGGGGTGAGGGTTCCTGTTGCATGGAATATTGTTTTCTATCCTTTGACCTTTAGTCTGTGAGGTTTTTTTCAATTAGATGGGTTTCTTGTAAACAGTATATAGTTGCATGTTGTTTGTTGATCCATTCTTCCACTCTGCTTCTTTTAATTGTTGAGTTGAGGCCATTTATATTAATGGTTATAACTGATATATATTGGTTTATTTTTGACCTTACCTTTCTGCTATTAATTCTTTACCTTTCACCTCTGTTTAATTGTTTGCCTCTCTTAGTGGTTTTCTCCTTACAACTATCTAGAATGTCTTTCAGTATTCTTTGCAGGGTTGGTTTGGTGGCCATGAAGTTCTTCAGCTGTTCTTTGTCATGGAAGTATCTTATTTCTCCATCCATTTTGAAGGATAGTTTTGCAGGGTACATCAGTCTGCGTTGGAAGTCATTTTCCTTTAGGATCAGAAATACTTCATTCCATGTTCTTCTTGACTTCATTGTTTGTGTTGAGAAGTCTGCTGTGATTCTGATATGCTTTCCTTTATAGTTGATCTGTCTCTTCTGACAGCTTTTAATAGTCTGTTTTTATGTTGGATTTCTGGAATGTTGATTGTTATATGTCTGGGTGTAGTTTTATTTTGCTTATGGCTATTTGGAGTTGTATATGCTTCACTTATCTGTATTTCAGTTTCTATTTGCATGTTTGGGAAAGTTTCAGCTATTACTTCTGTAATAGCTGATACCATTTGTGTTGTCACCTTCTTTTCACTTATACCTATCAATCTTATGTTGTTTTTCTTTACATCATCTTGCAGCTGTTGAATTGTTATTTCCTGATTCCTTGTTACTTTTAAAAGATCTTTCCTTTCCTGTTCACTAGCTGCAATCTTGTCTTCGAGGTTTGAATGTCTATCTTTACTTTCATTGAAGCAGTTTTGCCAACTTTCATTGGAATTTTTGATTTCCTGTAAGTCTCTTTAAGTCTGCTTCATGCATTGTTTGTTTCTTATGTTGTTCTTTCATGGTTTCTATCCTTTTGCATTTTTCCTTTAATTTTTTAAACTATATCTTCTTTAGATGTGTTTAGCATTTCTTTCATTACATTGATCGTTTCTTCTTTTACTTGGGAGAGTATTTCATATCTAGTTCTTTTGTAGCTTCCCAGAGTTGTTTCTTTACTTCTTGCTATCATTTCAGGAGTTTTAGGTTATTGGTTACACTTTCTTCTATGTCTATGTCTCCTAGGCTTGCTTGGGATGGGCTGGAGGTTTGAGATTGCATTTTGTTCTTTTGTTTTGTCATTCTCCTATGTTCCTGTGCCAAAGCTTCCCTATGGGCTGGAAATGTTGTGCACACTTTCAGCTGGCATGGCAGTACACAGGTATCTGTGGGATGCTTGGGCTTTGCTAGGTGTGGCCCAGATATGCCCAGAGGGACCTCTGCTGGGTAGGGTCTTAATGGGCTGGCAGTGATGCATCAAAGCTTCCCTGTGGGCTGGAAATGCTTGGAGCACTTTTGGCTCTTGAGGTGGAAGGTAAGCAGTTGCAGGCTGCCCAGGGGTCACTGGGCGGGGCCCAAATAGGCCCAGTAGGACATTCTAGTGAGTCCTGTGGTAATGTGGGACACTGGACGTGGTCTTACCAGGCTCAGAGTGATGTTCCAGAGCTTCCCGGTGGGCTGGTAATTGCTTTGCACACTTTCGGCTCATGAGGTGGAACACAGGCAGTTGCCCACTGCCAAGGTGTTGCTGGGTAGGGCCCAAATAGGCCCAGTGGGACCTTCTGTTGTGTCCTGAGGTAATGTGGGATGCTGGGTGGGGTCTTACCTGGCTTGGAGTGATGTGCCAAAGCTTCCCTGTGGGCTGGAAATCACTGCAGGCACTTTTGGCTCCTGAGGTGGAATACAGACAGCTGCAGGTCATTCAGAGGTCACTGGGTGGGGCCAGTTGTTAGGTTCTTTGGTGCAGTTGAGAGATAGGAAAAAACCTTTATTGCCTGTGTGGGAGGGCTACAGGAGATTGCAAGGATCCTCAACTGGGGGAGCTAGGAAATAGCTTTTATGAAGTTGGGCTGGGGTTGGAGACTGCATTGTGGTTTTAAGAGATGGGAGGATCTTTGACCCATGCATGAAAGAGGAGCCGTGAGTTTATGTTGGGCTGGGAAGAGGTACACAGAAGTTTGTTTTGGCTGGATATGAGGTTATAGGTGCCATCTTGGATCACTGCCATAGTGAGCCTGGCAGAATCCCATATGGGTGGAACCCATCATTGATATCTATAATTGCTTTTGGTTCTACTGGAAGTGAGAGATTGGAATTAACTTGCTGAAATTCCAATAACTTTTTTTGGGACTATGAATTTAAACTTTCCGGACTGTGATGAGGACTGGTAAGGATTCCCTGTACCAGTATCTGTACTATTGTGATTTGATTCCATTATTAAGCAAGGTAAGATTTACTTGAATGCAAGAACTAGGATATCCTGACAGTTGATTGAATAACTGAGATAGCTCCTAAGTGACTCAAAGGTAGTAGCATATACAGCGCTGATATTCTGGGCACAGGGATGTTCCTGATAAGTGACATGACATTTTATATAAATACATTGAATGCACATGATCTAAAATTTATGAATTATTTTTATATGGAGTTTTCCATATGACTTTGGGTAACTGAAATCATGGAAAATAAAGCTGCAGATAAAAGGAGTTACTGCATTAAGTTCTAGTTTTGTTCCTGACCATGTATTGTGACTTCAGCAATTTTAACTTTTGTGGTATATTTTTCAATTACTTTATGGTGATTATTTGGCAACACAGATTAAAATTATGAGATCGACCACTAAAACCAGCTGTTTTGGGAATACTTCTTAAATGTGAAAATAGGAAGGATTAACTGACCTTTTTACTGTGGATTTGGGTATAAACCTTTAGGCTCAGTCTTACCCCACAATTAACTTTGAATTGCATTTGTACTTGCCTTCTTATTATTAAACTTTATCTAGTTTTTCTTAGTGTCATTCTTCTTAGAATACAGACACTAAAGTGATTGATTCAGTGATTTCATGCCTTCCCCTTATTGTGAGAGTAATATACCACTGGGGATAAAGAAAAGGAAGAGACGATAGCAACCTGTTTCACCTTTTATCTCTTGTAAATACTTTAGCTGTCCAAGCTTTCTACTTGCTTTTTACCCCTCTGTTTAATCAGTGCTGTGTAACATTTCTTTATAATTTGTTAATTATCCATTCACACAATATGATTTTTCGACGTTTTTGATTTTATCAATAGAAGTAAAAGTTGAGAACAGATTTTTCTATATCCCATTTTTATTTATGGATATTTGGACTAGTTTGTAACCCACATCTTTTATATTTTGATGGGGTTCTTAGCCTCACAACACTGTAACCATGTCAGTATTCTACTATTTTTCTGAAGTGCCCAGAGGCTACATTATTGAGACTTTCCTATGTAAAACATAAAAGTGTTGATGTTATTTTTTAAATTATACCCATATTTCTTTAAATTAAAACCAGTGACAAACAATAAAGCCAGAAATTTTCCAAGCATTTGTCTTGAATTTTTGTTTCTATTTTTATTTTTATGGAAAGTAGTTTTGCCCATGATTATAAGGTACATATTACAAACAAAAATTAAGATATATACTGATTTACAAACTCATTTCATTCACAAGGGCTGGTTGTAACTCATGTTGATTTTAAGTCAAGACTGTTTTTCCTATGAGAAATAATCAAAATGAAATACTCATGATGCATTTTGAGCACTCCTATGCACCTCTTAACTAAACTTTTCATAATAAAAAAGCATTATATAATGTGTGTGATTTACACAGAAGCACCAATAATTTTTCTAGTTTACTCACCAAAAAGTCATAAAATATGCATAGTTTACCACAAAACAACAATTTCTTACTGAACTCACCATTCAAGTTGACATCTTTGGCTTGCAGGAGGGGAGGATGGAATGGAAGGTGGTGGTTGTTTGGAATGTCCCTTTCCATAAGAACATTAGGAATCTGGTTCTCTATTGTCCTTTCTGTCCTTGGGAGAGTCTGCAGCCCATTAAGACCTGCTTCTGGCTACTCAGTCTCTACCTTTTTAGAACTAAAACTGGCCTATAGTTGTCTGTTTCTGTAATTTCTTTGACACAGTTCTATATTATGATATTGTCATTAAGCAAGTGAGTGCAACAGTTGGCTTTTTCTCTGTCTGAGTGGGTCTTCTCTACAAGTGTTTGTAGTTCTGTCCATTTTTTCAGGATATCCTTTATTTTAGAAAAACTTTTCTGTACTGATGATTGACACTCCTCCTCCTCTTCAAAAAGCTATTAGCCTTCATTTTCTGTTGCTCAGCCAGAAGTCACTAAAGTTTCTCTGTGGACAGTTCCTCTGAGTGTTCCTCCACCAATTCCTCAGCTTTACCACTGTCTACATGCAAACCTGTGGACTGTGCTATAAGTGATAGTGTCATCAGCCACAGGGTCAATTGAAGGCTAAAGCTCCTTTACACTAGCTTCGTTATACTTTTTTCTGTAAGATTGTCAAGATGATGGATTTTGACATGCTGCACACATTAATAAAATTGATCACATGAATGCTACTCTCATATTTCCTTCTTCTTTTGATTGTGATTGTTTTCTTTACCTTCTCTTCCTTCTCTAGCTTCTTCTCTAGCTTTTATGGGGCCTTTTTGACAGCAGTAATCGGCAATTACATAAAGCACTGGCCAAAATCACATCCACACACATGCGCATCTGGACTTTAACAGATGCTTATGTACCCTTACATAGGCTTTTCTGGCATTGCAAGTCTTTGTTCACAGCTATACGAGTTCCTGACATTCAGGTAACCCAAAACTTTGGTTGCAAATTAGACCTAAATACCCATTAAATGAAAGAATAGTTCCTCTCTCATCCCTGTCAGGGAATTGAAATATACATTAATTACAACTTGAAAATTCTAAACGTCATTAAATGGAATGATTTTTTAATAAATATATTTTGTTCTTTTTTAAATCATATCCAGTAAAAAAATATCAAGTGCAGGCATCATTTTTTAAAAAATTAGTACATGTTTGCAGTATATAATAATTGATTCATTGTGGGGAGTTGGTACATGTATATAACAAATCTTATTCATTTTATTCCCTTCCTATCCTCTCCAGAATCCTTTTTGTTTCTCTAGATACACTTTCCATTGCAAAAGATCTTTCTGTTTTCTATCATCTTTTATTTTTAGAATTATTTATACTTAGGGTGTCTCACAGAAGAGAAGCTGTATTAAGCTGTGTGTCTGATTTATTTTACTTAACATTCTAGTCACAGGGTCCATTTATTTTCCTATAAATGACCCAAATATTCTTCTTTGTGGCAAAGAAGTACTTTATAGTGTATAAAAACACATTTTCTTTATCCATTCATCTGTTGATTGATATATAAGCTACTTCCAAGATTTAGCTTTTGTGTTGCTGTAAACATGGATACACATGTATCACTGTAATATGATGGATTTAACACTTTTGGGAAGATATCTAGATGGGAGGGAATAGCTGGGTTAAATAGAATTTCTAAGTTTCATTGTTTAAGGAATCTTTATACTGATTTTCACAGTGGTTGTAACTAGTTTGCATTCTCATTAACTATGTAGAAGTAGGCATCATTTTGGTAATGTTTGGAATGTATGTATATATTACAAGAGAAAAATTTTGTAACTTAATTGTGCTTAAACAAATATGGGGTTTATTTTTCTTTTGTAATGGAAAGTGTGAAGGCAGGTGGCCCAGAGCTTACAAAACAGCAAGATGATGCCAAGTGGACCTCAGACTTCTTTCATTTCCCTACTCCGTAATACAAATGTAAATGATTTTATCTTTGTACTTTGTCTTCCTATAATTAAAAGTGATGGTTCCATCTCCAGTATTATGTCAAGAAATGGGTGGATGAGAAAGGAAGAACAATATAATCTGAGCTGAGTCTTTGTATTTTTAAAAGCATAGAAACCTCAAAGATTTTTGTATATGTCTCTAGTGTTCTGCAATCTCTAACAACATTGAAATTCTGTTGGATGGAGGAAGGAGAAAATTGAAAATGGCCAGAATGCCAGTTTGAACAGTGGTTTGCCAGAGGCTGAGGAGTAACAGAAGGAAGGGATGGACAAAGACTGGTCAATGGATACTACATTTTAGTTAAAAAGGAAGAATACTGATGTTCTGTTGCACACTAGGTGGACTATGAATAAAATTTTGTACTATGTATTTTAGACCAGCTAGAAGAATTTTGAATTATTTTACGACAAAGAAATGATAAATATTTAACAAGATATTACGTTGGTTTAAAAATTACACAGTATGTACTTTACATAGTACCACATCAATATGTACAATATTACTTTTCAATTAAAAAATAATTTCATACTTCAGAACAAATAGGTTTACCTCTATTTCTATCCTTTGTATTATTGTTTTATTTTAATCCTACATAATTTACAAACCTCACAGTATATTATTACTATATATAATAATCATAAAATAACATTATTGTATTTCTTTTATATTTACCCACATATTTTTTTTACTGTATGGCACTTTCTTCCCTTTTCATTCATACCTGAGCTTCCATCTGGCATCATTTTCTTTTAGCCTGAAGCAGTTACTTTAATATTATAGTACAGGTCTGTTGGCAATAGTTTGTCTCAGTTTTTATTTGTCTAAGCATATGTTTTCTACTTTCCTTTTTAAAGGCTATAAAGCTTGAGTTATTGATTTATATTTTAGTACTTTAAACATGTCATTCCACTGTCCCCTGCTTTCATTATTCCTGATAAATCAGTGGAATTATAGTTGTTCCTCAGCTGAACATAATGCATCTAATTTTTCCAGCTGCTCTTAATAGTTTTCTTTTACTATGTAGCTGTGTACTGTTGATTAGTTGTAATGTTTTGCTTGTTGGATGTGCATGTATGATAATTTTTATCCTTCTTGAAATATACTAAGCATTCTTGGAACTTTAGTTTGAAATTTTTTTTATCAAATTTGGGAAATTCTTGGCCAGTATCTCCTCAAATATTTTTTCCTGCTTTTTCTTTAATCTCTTTTTTTCATCTGGAAATCCAGTTATATTTTTAGATATTGCTGTGTTGGTCTTATCCTTTTTTTAATACTTGATTGTATGAGTTAATGTATTTTTTTTGTAGTTCATTTTCCTTTTAAGACCATTCAGGAACTTCCTAATTTCAAATATTGTGTATTTCAATACTATAATCCCTTTTTTTTAGATTTTTTTTCCTGCAGAAATTATCTAATGTTTTTCTTTTTGTGTCCGATTTTTCCTTTATGTTCTTTACATAGTTACAGTAGTTATTTCAAAGTGTTTGCTAATTTGAGTCATAGTTACAGTAGTTATTTCAAAGTGTTTGCTAATTTGAGTCATAGTTACAGTAGTTATTTCAAAGTGTTTGCTAATTTGAGGCCATCTTTAGGTTTATGTCCTTTAGTGGTTTTTCTGATTTTGAGTAACATTTTCCTACCTTTTGTCATGGCTTATAAGTTTTGATTGATCTTCCAGCCAGGCTTTGCAATGTAAGCACTGTGAGGCTGTCAATATCTATGCATTTTCTGATCCTATTCCTGTGTTTTCACATGTTGCCTACACAGTTACAGACCTATAGACAGAGGTTTGAAGTGTGGTAGTAAGTGGAAAGTCCGAATAATTAGCTTTGTATTTGGTTCTCCCTTACTTTTTGCTTGCCAACAGCAGCCTAAGGATTAGTATTAAAAATCTGACTGGTTTGTCCTTGTTCTAACAGTGTTCCTTTATGGTAAGATATACTCTTCTTATTGGTGATTTAGAGTTTATATTTATCCGTTGTGTTAAAAATAGATATCAATCTCTACTAACTTAGGAAGAGCTCCTATCTTTTTGGTGCTTTGTTCCTCAATATTTTTCCCCGAACCCATATCTCTTACATTTTTAAAGAGTTAATTTTCTTCTCTTTGGTATTATTTTTATTGTTGTTATTGGTGTGGTGAGAGTAAGGGTCCTTGTGATCTTCTACAGCATAACTAAAATCAGAATACCACTTTCTTCTTTGAAGTTAGCTTTTAAAAGTTTATTTTAGCTGTAACATTTATTGCTAGAAACATTAGCACAAAGGACAGTAAGCTCCACTCTCATAACTGCTGTGTGTGTATAATCAATAAAAGAAATAATAAAAAATGCTTGGTTTAATAATGATTACATACATATGTGATTATTTCCAGGAGAAGAAATGAAGTTGAAGTTATCAGGAAGATTTAGTTTTCTGTGAGTATTAAAACTGAGGAATGCAGTGATCATTAAACTACTCAGTGATTTCCAAGTTTAGTGATTTTTCATCTTTGAAATGGCCTGTAGGCCATTCTGGGATTTAACTATTTTTACTATCTGTTAAACTCTGTTTCTCATTCTGTGTGTTTAAAATTTGCTTCTTTTTGGTATCTTCTTTGTGATGATACAGAATACTGTATTAGCTTCCTTGGTTTTTTTCAAGTTCGTTGGCGCTTTGTGTTTTTGTGTACTGTATGTCATTTGTTCATTTTGGGAAGCCAACAGCTGAAAAATGCAGGAAGTGAATTATTAGAAAATGATCTGTTGTGTTCATTTTTTATTTATTAACGTTATGCATTTGAGTCGAAAGAATTTTTTTTTTCTTTTTTGAGACAGGTTCTCATTATGTAGTTCTGGCTGGCCTTGAACTCACTATGTAGTACTACAGTCTGGCCTGAAACTTGTGGTGATCTTCCTGCCTCAGCCTCTTGAGTGCTGGGATTACAGAAGAGTACCACCACGCTGAGCTGGGTCAAAACGTTGTTTAATTCATTTAAGTTTGTTATTTTTGATTATTGTCTTTTTTTATATTTGCAGAATTTATTTCAAACCATCCTATCCTCAAATAATATCCCTTTGTTTGTCCCATTTGTATTTTTTGTCCCATTTCTAATAATGTTCTTAATGTCTGTTCAGTATGCTTTGGAATTCAATTCTTTCAATTTGATATGACAGTCATATTTGTTTTTATTCTGTCATCCAAAAGATGATGAAAAATTTGATGCTGACTTCTTACTACCCACTGGAAAATCTTACTAATTCCTATCTGCTGTATGTGACATTTCCATAAGTGTTGCCTATACATTGCCAGCCATGCTTTCTTAATTTATCACGTTTTCTTAATTTTCCACATTAAGTAAAATTAAATATTTGGGTTTATAAGACTTGATAGAATCTTATGAAGTATATTTTTATATAACATTTTATGAACTTAGAAGAATTATATTATTAATTGTCCAATTATCATATTAACACTATCAAAACTGGTGTGACAGTTTAGATTCTAGGATGTATGATATATTTTTTTAAACACATTTACATAAAGACTTGGATTAACACTATACAGCATTTATAAAATACTTATTAATGTGTGTGTATATGAGAGAGAGAGATAAACGTTGAGTAACTATAGTAAGTTATGTGTTGAAAACCCTCATAATAATATGGGAAAGAAAGTTGCAATACAGAGTTAGATTTAGTCCAAGTCTAACCCTATTTGGGAAATAAGATTTTTTTTTATATTATAACTTGTTTTCTCTTTTTTTTTCTTGTTGCATTCTCCTCCGTCTCATTTCTGAAGCTTAATTATTGCCATTATGAGAATATATGTTTAAAATGCCGTGAGGATAACAAATAATAAGTCATTTCACTAAAATAAATTTCGTTTTACTGTATTGTATTACATTAGCCATAAGTGTGTTATTATTAAGTTTTACTCTTGGAATAGTTGTTAGTTAAATCTTGATAACATTACATTAAAAATGTGAATGTACTATATTTATAATTTAGGTGGGTGATTATCTTCTACACTACATTAGAATTATTATTAATATCTGTATTCTTTTCTATTAGTTTTCACTAATATGGAGTAATATTTAGTAATATGGAATTTACTTCATGGGCCTTTCCAAATCTGTGTGTGTAAGAGTATGTATGTATTCTTAGTTATACATAAAATTCTATGTACCTATTTATAGTGGTATTATATATAAATCCTTTTTATCTTGCTAACACATTGAAAACTTGCACCTTGAATGATGTTGAAAAACTTCATTTAAAGAAATGAATGTAAGCAGAATTCTTTGAATAGGTTGAAAATGATGGTAACTTTTAGCATATCTAGAAAATAAATTGTATTGATGCACACTTAAAAGGCTGTTGAAGAAATCTTTATTTAATTCTGTGCTTCATCCCCAGTGGCCTGTAGAGGGCATTGCATGTATACTAAATGTAGCTTTGTCTTTAAGTTTTTAGCTAATTTAGTCATTGAAATATATTGAGTTATTCAAGTATTCAGTGATATCCATGAACATCAAAATTGTTATCTTTAATAATTCTGGGTTAAGGAAAAAGATAGTTATGAAAATAATATCTAATTACAATCCACTTGTACTTCAATTACAGTGAATTCCTCCTACTCTTTGGTGAGCTAACCAGCCAAATGTGGTGGTTGCGTCTATAGTCCCAGTACTTGGGAAGCTGAAGTGGGAGAATTACTTGAGCCCAGGCATTTGAGCCCAGGCAGTTTTTCTTTAAATGTTTGTTTTTCTTTAAATGTTTTTCTGTGCTTTGCAACCTGCAGTGACTTACTGCATCTCTCTAAATTTTAATTTCTTCTTCTGTAAAATGGGAATAACTAAAGTATGTACCTTATAGAGGTGCCTGAGATTTAAATAGTCTAAATTATATTCTTAGTGTAGTGCCTGGTACATAAAGAACATTCACAAAGTATGACGACGATGATGATGATGATGATGATGATAATGATGATGTTTCCTTTTGTGATTACAGACTAAAAAAGGATTATGGGATGTTCTCCCCATTTTAAGACTGAAATGAAATTTTCAAAGTATCTTTGAGGAATGTAAAACCAAAATTTATTCACAGTTTGGTTTTTTGGGGTTCAAAACTATAAATAATGAAAACTCTCAGAGGGGAACCTTCAGGCATCTTAGATTTACTTCAGTACCACTGGTTTTGCATTTTGTATTATACTTCTTCCTAAGGTGGTTAGAGCCACTAAATCATTTGAGGAATTTAGAAGATCACTATGACAGAGACTTCCATTAGCATCAAGAGGCCAGAGAGTAATAATAAATTTAAGATGATTTTTTTTTTCTGGCACAGTTAATAATCATTCAGAAACTATTTAAGTGAAACATACAAAAGAAAAAAAATTCTAACACATTAGGATTTCAGCTCTTAGATTAAATGAGGTGGAGGAGGAGAAGAGGACCATAAGGAAAAAATGTGGGTAGGGGAAGTCCTTGAAAAGTTGTTAACTTGGATAAGGGAAATACCAGTATCTCTGTGGTCTTTCAGGAACAAAAAACATCTTTTTGCAGAGAGCTTAGGGTTTGAGCCAAGATATAAAGTGACCTTCCTGGCTAGCTGGCTGAGCCTCCAGTTTCCTAGGGAGAGTCAGTCAGTTTTGCTTCATTGCCTGACAGTGGGCAGCAGAGCACTTAGCAGTGGGAAGTAAGGAAATGATGGTTGAAGTGAGGAATGACTGTTATTCCTCACCAGCAGATAGGTACACAGCACTTACTGACATGATTCAGCAGTTTTTAAAGTTGAGAGCTCTGAGACTGTGAGTTACACATAGGGAGTATAGGACCCAAGAGGATCAACTCTGTTACAGTACTTGTGAGATTGCTCTATTCCCTCTTGTCTTGAACACAAATGAATGTGGTGTTGTAGGCTTTTTTTTCTTCTCTTCACTCCTAACCCTATCCTCAAAGTTTCTTCACGGTTTGTAATAGAATGTTCCAGGCAGCAGTGGGTAAAACTTTTCAGGTGCTGGAGAGCCAGAGTAGAAGGAGGAAGGTGTTGCATCTATCTATCAGTGTTTAAGGTACTTGCATCCTTTAAAACTGACATGATTCTATTCCACTCTCACTCCCTGGAAAAAAACAGGCCTCTTGTCTGGCTCTTTTCGTTTTAATGATTTCCATGAAAGGGCTTTTACCCAGGCTCTGACATGACTGTCAGAACACACATTTAAATGCGAGACTGCTTAAAAGGCTATTGATATTCCCTGGTGGAAAAGAAAGTGCTTTAAAAAAATCCATCTGTCCATACACAAGTTAACCCTGACTATTTTCTTTCTTTTCTTCTCTAACCCCTCCCCCCATTACACCATCCTCCCTCCCCCATCCTCTCCTCTTTATGTGTTCTTTTTTTGTTTGTCTCCCTTCCCCCCAATCAGCGATTCAGGTTAAAGCCAGACCTGTGGCCAACAAAATTTGTGTCTATATCTCTGAGAAGCTGTCGTTTTTATACATTGATGGCTCTGATGAATACCAATCAGATATATATATAGAGAGAGAGTAGGGAAGAAGATGCTTAATTTTGATCTAAAGCTGCTATTTAGACTCAACACACTGCTTCTTTTGAATCTAGGAATTATTTGTATGTATAGTGGATATGTTAGCAGTAGTCAGTAATTAGTATGATAAAATGAATCTATATATTATAGGAATTATTGTATTTGTCATGTAAATAGTATTTACGTGTTGGTGGAAATTAAAGTTATATGGATTACTGTAGTATATAAGTAGTCTATTATAATAAATTATGAATTAAATTGAGTATTTGATGGGATTTTAATTAATTGATAGGCATGTGAATATGGAGTTGTCAACATGGTTGGGCTGTTGGTGAGAGAATGTTACCTATTAACACTCAACTACTGTGTTCATTATTGCTGTCCCTTTCTTACATGAACTATGATGATTTTATTGAACAAGAAAGAGATATAAGTAAAATCCAGAATAAGAAAAACTTTTGCTAAGAATTAAAATTATTCCTGAAGAAAGTAATATAACTATCTTGATTTTATCTACTATAATCATACTACCTTAGTTCACCAAGACAGTTGTGAAGACTTAAAAATACTTATAGTCATCTCTTAAATCATAATTACTTTCTTTGGAAAGACTGTTTCAGACTTTTCTCATGTTACTCAGTTCTTCAAATTTACCTTTTTTTCTACATTTTAGCAGATAGTCTTTTTTTTTTTAATCTCATTAGGTAGAAGTTTATAAGTGATATAGGCCATTTAAAATAACTCTCAAATTTCTCATTTTGTGTTTTACATTTCTTAGGTCACCTACTGTTTACTACTTTAGAGACAGAAGTAGATGGTTTTTAAAATGAAGTTAATAGCTACAAATTGTTAAAATAAACCAATTTCTTTCAGAATTTTTTGAAACTTTAGTTCATGGGCTGGGGATTTAGCTCAGCGGCATAAGCGCCTGCCTTGTAAGCATGCGGTCGTGAGTTCAACCCCCAGTACCAAACAAAAACAAAAACAAAAACAAAAACAAAACAAAAAAACCTTCAGTTCATGAGTAAATCATCTATCTTCCATTTTTAGTACCTTGCCTGGATCTTTGACCCTTTGCTGAAAGTTGATCTTATGACTTAAAATAATGAAATGATAAAAAGAAAGTAATTCTTTTAGCAACATATTCCTTTAATATGAAATTTAAGTTTTATAGTTAAAAAATTCTTTGCCAGTCAGGCCATGATATTTTTATTAAGGCTTCCTATGTACTCTTAACAGTTTATGGATGTTCTAGTGATTGTTCTAATTATCTGTGTATGTTTCAACCTGGTGAAGATTATGCCAAGTTATAATTCATGGGATGGAAGCTGTTTTGTTTTGAATGCTTGTTTCACCTACACTCAGCATTTATATGTTGAAATCCTAAATCCCAAGGCGATGTATTAAGATGTGGAACTTTTAGGAGCAGATTCCATCAAGGGAATGGAACATTCATGAATGGGATTAGTAACCTTAGAAAAGAAGCCCAAGAGAGACTGTGTTCCCTTCCCTTCATGTGAGAACACAGCAGTAAAATGTCCTCTCTGAATCAGAAAGCAGCTCATCAGACACAAATCACATCATCTTAACCTTGGGCTTTCCAATCTCTGGAATTGTGAAAAATAAATAACATTTGTTTACAAACTACCTAGTTGATAGTATTTTGTTTCAACCATCTTCACAGACTAAGACAGCTGTTTTAATAGAGATATATACTCTGTTATGGCAATTTATACTGGCATTCACTATATATACTCAAGTTTTTTCACTTATTTTCTTAACTGATGTCTGAATGTTTCAATGAAGGATAAAGAAATAATGAGTCTACACTACTGTGTGTCCTTTTTCTTTGATTTTTTTGGGGAGGTGTTATAAGTTTTGATTAGAATTATAATTCAGTTTTTCTTTTATGTAAAATGAAATTTTAAAATGTTATAATTTTTTGTACTGTCATGCTTTTAATAATTATAGTAGTATGTTTTAGCAATGTGTGATAAGTTACTTTGAAGTAATTTAGATTTAACAGAATTGGTGTTTACTACAGACTCTCTGATAGCCAGCGACCCCAGTGATGAGCATTTTATTTTGAATCAAGTTTATTTGCATTTCTAAATTCAAGTAGATTTTTCAAGGGGTAATTATCATAAAATATTTTCTCTCAGGCTTTTTTAAATGAGTGTATGATGCCGATTTTTCAATATTAAAATATTTTTTGGCTTTTAAAAAGTAAATAGACTTTATTTATTCAGTAGTTGGGGATTAAACTCAGGGCTTTTAAAAAGAATTGAGACCATGCCTTGATAATTCGTTTAGACTGAGCATCAACTTTCAGTCTGCCTGCCTCAGCCTCCCAGGCATGTACCATCATACCTGGCTATACTATATATTTTTAAAAAATATATATATTTTATTACATATTTCGTGTGTGTGTGTGTGTGTGTGTGTGTGTATTTAAGGAATGTTTTAAGTTTACAGAAAACAGTGATCACATAGTTTCCATATGTATCCTGTTTTCTTCAGTCATTATCTGTCTCTCTCTGTCTCTCTCTCTGTCTCTCTGTCTCTCTGTCTCTCTGTCTGTCTCTCTCTCTGTCTCTCTCTGTCTCTCTGTCTCTCTCTCTCTCTGCTTTAGTTACTCTTTTTTGTCACTGAGACACAATACCAGACACAAAAAAGGTAAAGAAATTTGTAGAGGTTTCAGTCAGCTGGCTCCAAGGCAGGTGGCATGGCAGAAGAACATTGTAGGGGAGAAAACAAGCCATGGCAGAGGAAGCGGAAGCAACAAGCAAGCCTCCCTTTCCCTTTTATCCCATCCAGATTGGAAGCCTTTTGGGTGGTGCCATCCCATACCTGTGGTGGACCTTCCTATTATACACATCCAGAACTATGCTAAACCAGTCAGTTGACTGATTTGGTACTACACTGCCTTAATCCCAGTATCATATACCCTAGATCTAGCCAGCTCCAAAAAGCTCCACCTATAAGCATACGAGGTTTTAGAGGGACATGTAGGATGTACATGTCTAGATGTAAACCTTAACATACATACATACATACACATCTCTATGTTTCTGTCTCTGATACTGACTCTCTGTCTCTGTCTCTGCCTCTGCCTCTGTCTTTGTCTCTCTCTCCTTGTCTACCTCTCTTGTGCCAGGGATTGAATCTAGGGTGATAAACACATATTCTATCACTAGTTATATGTCCACCCCCTACTCTGTTGTCAATATCTTGCATTCTTGGTGACATTTGTTAGAATTGTGGAACAAAGATTGATGTATTATTAAAGTTTATGCCTTACATTTAGCTTTAAATGTTTTGTACAGTTCTGTGAGTTTTCAGATATGGTCAGATGTGTTCGTTGGTCTTTTGTACTCTGTTTTGTTCCATTTATCTACATTGCTGTATTTGTCTGTACATACCACACTGTTTTGTTATTGTTGTTTTACAATATGTTTCAAATTCAAGTTTTGTCAAGTTTCCAGTTTTATTCTGTGAAATTATGAGTAATTTGTATTTCTACTTAGATGGTCATGTAACCTACAAATGAAGACACTCTCCCAGCTCCTTTAAAAATTCTTATTTTTGCCATTTTACTCTGGCTGTAACATTTAGTGCAATGTTGTATAGAGGTGGTGAGGACTTCTATCTTTACTTTGTTCTCTATCCAAGACAATAAACTTTTAGTTATTTCTCATTAAATGTGATGTTAGATATTTAACCAGGAATCATTTATCAGTTGGAGAATGTTCCCTCCTATCTGTAGTTTTTGTGTTGAAAGAGTGTTGAATTTTCAAGTTTTTTTTTTTTTTGCCTTTGAAAGGATCATTTGATTTTTAATTGTTAGTCTCAATATTGAGAGTAAATCAATGTCTTCATTTATTTTCTGTTGCCATAACAATAGTGAAGACTAGGTAATTTATAAGTTAAAAAAAGATTGATTTTGGCTAATAGTTCTGGGACTCATGCTGCTTCAAGGAGGAAAGCATAAAGACAGACAGGCTGTTGTGAAGAAGACCAAACAAAGGGCAACTTCACTGTGTAATAACCTACTCTCAAAATCACTCACTCCTTTTTTGAAGAATGGTACTAATTCCTCTTAATAAACTTGCTATCTGTTGTGGTCAGGGGTTGTGAGGACAATTATAATTAGGAAACAGAATTTATAGTATTATTTTATGATGGTCACCCAGAGTTAAACATAAGAAAGTGCAGGAAATTTGTCCATAACACTGAAGACACAAAATATTCAGCCAAGAGCCTGGATCCCATAGCAATGTTCCGCATGAGTCTGGGTGAAAACTTACAGCCCATGACAGTGCCTCCCACGTGTCCAACTGGAGATCTAGAGCCCACGAGAAGGACTCACACCAGTCTCTTTTATGGATCCGTGCTGGGAAGGCCCAGAGGTCAGCAGTGGAAGATAGAAAGTCTGTGCCGGCAGGGTGAAGGAGCTATGCTGGTAGGTTGAGGATTCTATGCTGGAGCTGAGAAGTCACGTTCATAGCAGAGACCAAGGCTGTCCTGAAAAGCACCACAGCCATCCTCAGCTACACGGAGGTCCTGAGCTCCTCTGACGATAAGCATGGTGGAGCACATGCCAGAAAGCCAGCATGACAAGTTTGTCCTGGAGATCAAGTGGCACATGTCTTCCCCTCTGGAGCCAGGAAGTGATGCTTGATGTAAGGACCAGAGCTCCCCCAAAGTGAACCACAGTCACTCTCACCAACAAGGTCCTGAGCTCCTCTGATGCCAATGGTCGAACTCACACTGGGGAGGCTAGTCATGACTAGTTCCTCTAAGAGAGCCAGCCACTCAAACAGCCATACTTAGAGAAATCCACAACGCTCTGTCTTCTCCATGTCTGTATTTATGCTGGCAAATTTCATGAGGTGGAACATCTGTGCTCAGCACCATGCTGATTTAATTTAGCTGGTGTTAAGTTGACCCTCAGTTTTTAATCCATAACAGTGTCTCTTAATAATTTTATTACCTCCCAATAGTTTTGCATTAGAAGTAAAGGATCTAACATTGGGGCTTTGGGGAACACATTCATGCCATGGCAGTTGGTTAACTTTTAATTATTAACTCAAAATTATATTCCTTAGCTAAGTACTGTTTGGTCATGAAATATTAGCGTCACACACAAAAATGCCCAGTTTGATTCAGTTTACTAAAAGTATTCCGTATTTTTGTCTCTTTCACAAGGATATCTGCCTATGGTTTTCCTATTTTGGGTTTGGTATTAGGGTACTGGCCATTGAAATTAGTATGTATAAGTTCTTTTCTGTTTTCTGAAAGCATTATGTAGAAGTGATATTTTCTTTGCGTTAAACATTTTATAGACTTTACTAGTTAACCACTGACGCCTGCAATTTTGTTGGATGATTTTTATCTATTCCATTTTCAAATATGTGTAAGATTATTAAATAATGTATATGTTCTTGAATAAGCTTATATCTTTTGAGGAAATTTTCCATTTCAACTAACTTGTTAAAGGTATAGGCATGAAGTTACTTGTAATAAATGTTTTTTAATCTGTTCATTCCTGTTAGATTTGTAGTCATGTGCTTTTGGATTCTGAAAGTATTTATGAACTATTTACTTCTTTTTTTTTTAACGGGATTGAACTCAGGACCTCGCACTTGGCAGGCAGGCGCCTGTGCCTGTGACACTAAGCTAAATTCCTGGCCTCAAGGACTATTTACAAATTTTGGAGCTCTGATATGTGTTTGTCCTTTGTGTAGTTTTAAAACTCCTATTGATATTTATTATAAGTAATTCAATATCCCATTGATATTGGTTGTCTTAACTCCTTTTGTACTTTGTTACTTTTGAATGTGTTCTGGGCATTTAAAGGATAAAAATTTTTTCTAGTCTTACAACACTTTTGATACCAAATGTATGGATTTCTCAAACTAAGTAATTGGCTAATTCTCTGTGGATGTCAGCTGGGTATCCTACAGTTTAACTCAATTCTAACATTAACTACTGCAGTTAGAACAGATATCATAGCTTAAAGTCTTAATTTTACAAGACTGCTTCCCATATACATGTCAGTTGCAGTGATTATTCCCCCCAGTTGTCTACATTTCAGTTCAACTTGGCTACCAAATGGAGGTTTTCATGACCATTTTCATAGTTGATAATTTGTGGTTCACAGAACTCAGAGAAACATTACTCATTATCACTATTTGCAGCTTGTTAGAAAGGATACAGTTTAGGAAGAGACACATGGAAGATTGCATAGGGCAAGGTTTGAAGGATAGTCTGTGTCCTTTCCTGCTGTGCACCTTGATGTGATCAACAGTCTGGAAGCTGTTGATGCCTTTTGATTTAGAGCTTTTATGGAGATCTCACTAGATAGGCATGACTGATTAGGTCATTGGCCATTGATAATTCAGTTGAGTCCCTTTTGCCCATATTCTGCCTGTTTATCCTCCCTCGATATCTGGGTACTGAAAGTTCAAGACCTCTAATTATATGGTTGGTTTCTCTGGTAACCAGCCATCATCATCCAGGAGTTACTTCATTAACACGAACTCAGCTATAGTCAAAATGACATTCTCATGGGGCCTGATCATTTGAAAGTTCAAGGGTTTTAAGTCATTTTTTGCTATGGTTTGAGGACAAAAACAAGTTGTTACAATAGATGATTGTGTCTAAGGATGATTCTATCATTCCTTTTATTCAGGAAATGATTAGAGTTTTATGAAATCTGTGGCAGCCATTGGAGGTAAAGACTAAATATATAGTTACTATATTATAGCATCATGCTACTGTCATTTCAAAATTATTTTTAGAAAACACTTAAAGTCTAGGATGATGGTATATTTTTGTGGAGAGGAGTCATATTTTCTTTTATCAGATACCAGTAGAGTCAGTATTATTCTACTAGGATGTTGAGGGACATTAATACTTTGTGATCATCCTAATCCAGTTTTATGCTTAGTATGAGTTCTTTCAAGGGCTAGTCTAATCCTGGTATACTCTTTTCATAGGGTCCATCTGTTCAGGTTCCAACCTAAAGTGAGTAGTTCACAAGACCCTTCATCCCTAATGGAACAAGGTTTTTATTTGTTTGTAATAATTTGGAATTGTCAAAATTGCCTTTAGCTGGTCTGCAATCTCTTCCTGTATTGGAAAAATGCCTAAAAGGAAGAATAGCTAAAAATGTTGGTTTCTTTTTCCCATGTCATTTACTTTTTCTGAGTCTTGTCCCAATGAATTTTCACCTTCTTTGTTCTCTGATTCCTTTAAGCAGATGACCTTTATATTTTGTTCATTAAAAAAAAAAATCTAAATTACTTGGTCACCATTGCTAGAAGTGAATATTCTTTTACAGTTGTTTGAATTGAGATATTTTTATAATATTTTGATTATAGTGTACATATAAATTATATCTTGATTCTTAAAATAATTTAAAATGAAAAAAGAATAAAAATGATCATACAGAATTTCAAAAACAAGTAATAGGTTAACAATAGTTAATATATTGCATATTGTTATCTTCCAAGTAGTTGCTCAGATTACAAGATACAGGCATGAAAAAGTGATGAAACAATGAAAGCACAAACCGTTCTTTATGATGAACCAATAGAGATTAGTAGTATAATTATCGTGTGTGTGTGTGTGTGTGTGTGTGTGTGTGGGTATAATATTTTCCCTTTTTTTTCTTCTTTATGCCATCCCAGTTGTTCTTTCTTTTTGAGCAGCTTCATCCTCTTTCATTTTCACAATATCTATTGTACATTTTGGATATTATTTTCTCTTTCAGTTTTTTTACACTAGGGACACAATAAAATGTTTTACAAATGAAAGTCTGATTTATTTCACGTATGAGTATTGTCTCAAGTTGCATCCATTTACATATAATAGCCTTGCATTTTTCCTTCTTTATAGCCAAGTAGTACTCCATTGTATAAAAATACCACATTGTTCTTATGGATTCTGCGGTTGATGGGCATTTGAATTGTTTCCAATATTTAGCTCTTACAAATTATGCTGCTATAAACATGGGTGCACATTGCAGTATGATGTCTTCAGTTCTCTGGGGAAAATAACAAGATGGGGAAAAAGCTAGATCAAATGGGGCTCAATCCTAGTTGTTTGAGGAATCTCTACATTGATTTCCACAGTCTGCACTCCTATCAACAGTGTTGAAGCGTTCCTCTTTCTGCACAGCCCTGCTAGCATTTGTCATTGGTTGATTTCCTGATGGTAGCCATTCTTTCTGGAGGGACGTGAAATCTCAGTATTGTTTAATTTGCATCTCTCAAATGACAAGTGATATTGAATATTTTCTCATATATTTATTTGTCATTTGTATTTTTTCATCTGAGAAGTGTGTATTCATCTCAGATGCCCATTTTTGGAGTGGATCTTTGAATTGGGAGTACTGAGTTTTTAAAAATTCTTCATATGTGCTAGATACAAGTCCTTTGTTTGAGGAAGAGTGGGCTAAATTTTTTCCCCATTCTGTGGGTTTTGTTTTTACTCTATTGGTGATTTCTTTTGATGTGCAAAGCTTTTTAATAAGATGAGATCCCAGTTGATTCTTTGAAGTACTTTCCATGCAGTTTAGATTTTATTCATGAATTCTCTGCTTGCACCTGTGTCTTCAAGCTTTCTACCTACCTTGTATTGCAGTAGGTTTAATGTTTCTGTTTTAATATTTAGATCTTAGATCCATTTTGACTTTAGTTTAGTGCATGGTGATACATGTGTATAGTTTTAGTCTTTGGCATGTGGGAAGCCAGTTTTTCAGCACCATTTATTAAAGAGGCTATCTTTCCTTCAGTGGAGGTGTTTAGCCCCTTTGTCAAAGAGCAGATAGCTAAGTGTCTTTCTAGTTGTGTCTGCATCTTGCTCAAGTCTGGTTTTTTTTTCTTCCCAGTACCATTCTCATTTTATCACAGAAGCTTTGTAGTATAATTTCAAGTCAGGGATTGTGATGCTTCCTTCATTGCCTTTGATGCCCAGGATTGCCTTTACTATTCTAGATTTCTTCTGTTTCCAAATGAATTATAGGAATGTTTTCTCTACATCTGTGAAGTATGCTAATAGTATTTTGATTGGGATTGCATTAATTCTGTATAACAGTTCTGGGAGTATGGCCATTTTCACAATGTCGGTTCTTCCTATCCATGAGTAAAGGATGACTTCAATATTCTGATATCCTTTTTAATCTCCTTTTTCAGAATACTCTAATTTTCAGTATATAGATCCTTTAATTCCTTTGTTAGATTGATTCCTAAGTATTTCATATTTTAGAATGCTACTGTGAAAGATGTTGTTTCCTTGATTTCACTCTCAGTTTGTCATTTGTGTAAAGGAATACTATTGATTTTTGACTGTTGACTTTGTATCCAGCTTTGGTGCTTAAACTGTTTATTAACTCTAGTAGTCCTTTGGTGGAGTTTTTGGAGCCTTCTATGTACAGTATCATGTGATCTGCAAATAACAATTTTTCTTCCTTTCCTATCTTTATTCCTTTTATTTCTCCCTCTTGTTGAACAATGGCTAATGTTTCCAAAACTATATTGAATAGAAGTGGAGATAGTAGACAGCTTTGTCTTGTTCTGGATTTTGGAATCAAAGCTTTCTATTTTCGTCCATTTAGTATGATGTTGGCTGTTGATTTGTCATTTTTGGCTTTTATCAGATTGAGGTAGAGACCTTGTATTCTGATTTTCTGTAGAGTTTTTATCATGAATGAGTATTGGACTTTATCTAAAGCTTTTTCTGTATCTACTGAGTTCATCATGTGATCTTTGTCTTTGGTTCTGTTGATACAATACACTACAAAGTGTATTATAATTGTTGATTTGCCTATGTTGAACCATCCCTGCATTCCTCGGATAAATCCTACTTGGTCATGGTGTATAATCTTCTTGATGATTTGCTGCATTCTGTTTGCTAGCATTTTATTGAGGATTTTTGCATTTTTATTCATTAGGGAGATTGGTGTATAGGTTTTTTTTGGTTGGGTCTTTTTTTGGTTTTTGGTATCAGAGTGAAATTTGCCTCTAGGAATGAGTTAAGGAGAATTGCTTTCCTTTCACTTTCATTACAGAGTTCGAGGAGTATTGATTTTAAATCTTCTCTAAATTCCTTGTGGAATTCAGTCATCAGATATATGGTATATCTTGCTCTTGAATTATTCCTCTAACTAGTATATAGTGACCTTCTTTATCTCTTTTGATCATTTTTGGTTTGATGTTCACATTTACTGCAAACAGAACAGCTGCCCATGCTTTTTTATAGGTTCCTGTTGCATGGAATATCATTTTCCATTCTTTGACTTTTAGTTTGTGTGTTTCTTTTTGAGTTAAACGTGTTTCTTGTATACAGTATATTGTTGGATCTTGTTTCTTGATGCATTCTGCCAGCCTGTTCATTTTGATTAGTGAACTGAGGCCATTTATATTGATGATTTTACCTGATATGTATGGCCTTATCTTTGTTATGGTATTTTCCTGGTGTTGGTTCCTTGCTTTCTCCCTCTGTTTAATTGCTTACCCTGCCTGGTGGTTTGTTTCTGTTGTTGTTTCCTGGAATTGTAGTCATTTTTATCTCTATCTAGAATATCTTTTAGTACTCTTTGTAGGGTGTTATCTCTATCTAGAATATCTTTTAGTACTCTTCTAGGGTGTAGTACTCTTTCAGTTGTTCTTTGTCATGAAAGTATGCTTTGTCTCTATTAATTTTTAAAGATATTTTTAAGGGTACATCAATCTGAGTTGGAAACTGTTTTCTTTCAGGGCTTGAAATACTTCACTTTAAACTCTACCTGAGTTTGAGGTTTGTGTTGAGAAGTCTGCAGTTATTCTGATGAGCTTTCCTGTGTAGATGATCCTGTTTTTTTTTTTTTTCTCTAACAGATTTTAACATTTTGTTTTTGTGCTGAATTTCTGGTATCTTGATTATTATATGTCTGAGTGTAGATCTATTTTGGCCATGGCTGTTTGGAATTCTATATACCTTATGTGTATGCCAGATTTTGTTCCCATGCTTGGGAAACTTTTTTGCTATTGTGCAAGTAGTTTTTTTTTTTTTTTAATGTCATTTGTGTTGACTCCTTCTTTTTCATGGACACCTGTAAGGTTTATATTGTTTTCTTTGGATCATCTTGAAGGTGTTGAATTGTTATTTCCTGGTCTATTGTTATTTTTAAGAGATCTTTCCTTTCATGATCACTAGCTGTGATCCTGTCTTCAAGATGTGAAAGCCAGTCTTTAGTTTCTTTAAAGGGGTATTGCCAACTTTCAGTGGAACTTTTAATTTTCTGGGTATCTCTTTGAATCTGTTACATGCATTCTGTTTGTTTCCTATCTTGTTCATTCAAGGTTTCCACCATTTTCCTAAGGTCCTATATTTATTGTATCTATGTTTTCTCTAGCTATGCTGAACAATTCCTTCATCAATATTGGCATTTCTTTTTTTCTGAGACATTATTTCTGATCTCATTTCCTGTATAGATTTATGGATTTGTTTGTTTACTTTACACATGTGGCTGTGTTCCATTTTCTTCTGTGTCCATGTCTCCTGTACTTGTTCTAGATGGGCTGAGATTGCATTTTGCTTTTTTGTCTTGTGATTTTTCACATCTTGGTTCATATTTTGGTCTTTTCAATATTGCTAGTCTCACCTGTTCATTGTATGTGTCTTAGGGTTCCACTGCTTGGCTGGTGTTCTTCCAGTTAATGGGTCCCATAGTGTAGGAAAGGGGCAAGTTACTTCCATTCCTCTTGGTGGACCAGTTGGGTGACTCCTGACTAACAGGAGTATTGATGTGAACCAATCTTTGGCTTGTATTGTTTCTGCTGCTGCTTTAGAGTCTTCCAGGCCTTCAGACCTACCTGTCTATGGCATGAGCCCCTCTTAAGCCGTACTGTATCAGTAGGAGTCTTACCGGCCCTCTCTCGTTCCACTTCATGGAGGGAGTGATCACTGATGCTGTTGGAGCCCCACCAGATTCTTCAGGATGGAGGGAGGGAGGGGTCAGCAGCATTCTTTCAGGCCTGTCGAGGACCTGTGTGAGGAGCAAGGGCTCATTCTTACTGTTGCTAGCCTGCTGAGGTCCTCCTTGTGGAGGTAGGGCTCATTTGTGGTCTCGATACTCTGCCGAGGTCCTCTGCATGGAGAGTGGACCTCTACCTCCACCTTACCTGTATTGTTGCTAGCCTGCGGATGTCCTCCAGGTGGAGACAGGACTCACTGGTGCTATTGCAAGCCCTCTGAGGTTCTTCACATGATGACAGGGCTCAGCTGCGTTCTCACTGGCCCTTGGAGGTCCTTTGGGTAGGTGTAGGGGTCACTGGTGCTGTCTTGTATTTTGATTTTTGAACTTGGCATAGTATGAAGAACATTACTCTGTGTAACTATTTTAAGACATGTTTTTAAAGATTAATTATTTCTTAATTATATTGTATAATTTCTCACTCTTTTTCTTGGTCCAATTTGTAATCAAACCCTCTGTTTTCTCTCATTTGCTGCTTAATATTAAAAGATTCAAAATTATTCATAGATCCTCTATTTATGAACATACAGTTGATCATTCTTAGTGGAATATATGCCTACTGTGATAGCAAAATTAAGTTTTAGTAGGAGCATGAATAGAAACTTTTAATATTTTGAGAAACACCTGATTTTTGCATTAAAAGTACAAACAGAAACTCATGAGTACATAGTTTTACACCATCTGGTTTACATGTCCATCTGGTTTAAGAAGATTTTACAGGTTTCAGATTGGTTTTTGACCCTCAGCCTTTTTGGCTATCATTGTTTATTAATTCTGTTCTCTTTTTCTTTTCATAGAAAGCCTGGTTTTTGTAGTGTTATTTTTAAAGAATATTATGTCATTCAAGAGGGTATTATAAACAATGTGTTAAAAGTATGTATCCTAGCTCATTAAAAGGATTTATAAAACATAATAACAAAATATGCAGTAAGTAGTCAGAAGGTTAGAGTGAACATTAGCAATCATTCAGCTGTGTTTAATGGTTATCACAAAACAGCAAATGCATTTGTTTTGTTTCTAAAACAAACTTTGCCTAGCTTTTTTGGTACATTAGAGGAAGGCATTTAAAAGTCACTTATAGAGTGTCCAAATTAGAAATTCAAATACCTTCATTTTGATTAAACATCATATGCTGCCTCTCAATTTTTGCAAGATATTCACATCAGCCTTTTTATATATTTTTACAAACTAGATCTTATTTGTAATGCTTCGTCTTTCATAGGTTGCCTTGCATTGAAATTTTTGCTTATCTTTTTTTGTATGAGACTTTGTAAAGAGGTAGTAGGAATATGTTCTTCATATCTTCTTTTTTGATATTTGTACTAGTCTATTATGGTTCTTCAAAACTCAATTTTGGTAGAAAATTTGGATCAGTGATTTTATTCATTTTTATAAGTTAGATCATAATTGTTTTGTTAGGCTTTTAAAACACTGACTAAATTGCAATTGGTATTAGATAATTTTTTCTTATTGTTGAGACAAAATGCCAAACACGCAAAGTTAAAAGTGTGTGTGGGGGTGTTTATTTAGCTTACAGTTTGTAGAAGTTTCAGTCCATAATCAGCTGGCTCCAGGGCAGGATGGCACAGGGCAGGGAGGCAACAGTTCAAGGCAGCAGAAGACAGCAAAGGAAACAAGAAAGGGAGCAAGACAAACCTTTCTGTCTCATATTCTGTGCAGGCTACTTGCACTGAGATGAGTGTAGCACTCATATCCTAAACCCCGAATTGGACTATTGGATCTCGAACTCTAGATTCAGCCAACTCCAAAAAACTCACCTCCTGTGATTGCATGTGGCCTTCACAAACAATAACACAATTGTATTACACTTTGAAGTGAATAGTACACATATGATCTTTGTGTTCTAATACCCTTCTTACCTGTCATGTCATCCATAAAGATATGTACTTTAATAAGAAGGTTTCAGTGAAGTAGGGAAATTTTAAGCTATATGAGGAAAAAGGAAACTCATTTTTCAAATGCCAGCTCTGCCAGTTTAAGAGTGCTAACCACACTGACAATTAATGAATATTTTAAAAAACTTTTGACTCTTTGGGAGAAACTTTTAATGTAGAGTAGACATAGCTAGACTTTGGAATCATTAATTTTTGCAAGTTTTCCTTGTTATCTTTCCTATTTCTAGAAAATATGAATCAAGCACAGAGCAATAATTTATTTTATCTTCTTACCAATGTTTCTGTTCTGTGTAGATTTGCCGTCTTATTGTTTGTGTTTTCTTTTATTTTTAAAATTTATTAATGTATTTTTTATTAGTACATAATGATTACATTTCTTGTGGGGAGTTTGTACATGTACATAACACATTTTAGTTATTTTTTATTGGCCCTCCCTTCTCCCTTCAACTCTCAGTCCCTTCTCATTTGACAAAACTCTATTTTCATTTTTTCTTTTTGTTTTAAAAATTATTTCTACCTTTTTCCCCCTGCCACTCTATCTCTTGTTGCCCTTCCTATTTAAAAAAGATCTCTCTACTTCCTATTATTTATCCTCTACTTTTTATTTGTATTTTGGGTTTCTCATATAAAAGTAAAATGCAGTGTAAATTTATATATTTGATTTGCATTTCACATGATATTATGGTCTTGAGGTACATCTATTACTTGCAAATGCTTGCAGTTTATCCTTCTTTATGGCAGAGTAATAATTCATTGTGTATACATGCCTCATTTTCTTTCTCCATTCATCTGTTGGTGGATATACAGGATGTTTCCAAGATTTAGTGATCATAAATTGTGCTTTTATAAACAGGAGTATGCATGTACCACTGTAATTTGATGACTTTAATTCTTTTGGGAAGATTCCTAGCAAAGGTATAACTAGGTCAAATGGAACTTCTCTAGGACTCTCTATAGTGGTTGTACTAGTTTACAACACCCCAAAAATGCATAGAAAGGTTTCTTTTTTTTCTGAAACCTCACCAACATTTGTTGTTATTTGTTATTATGAGGATAGCCATTTTTTTTCTGCAAGAAGATAGTGTCCCAGTGTTGTTTTAATTTGCATGTCTCTAATACAGGCAGTGATATTGAACATTTTTTCATGAATTAGAATTGGCAAAGTATTTTTCTCCATCCTGTAGGTTATCTCTTCACTCTGTTGTTTGCTTCCTTTTGTGTGCTAAAACTTTAATTTTATATGATCCTATTTGTTTATTCTTAGTATTTCTTATGCCATTGGAGTTCTACTTGAAAGTCCATGCCTATGCCTATGTTTTGAAGCATTTTATCTTTCATGAGATTGTTTCATTTAGATCTTTGATTCATCTTGTTTTAGTTTAGTATATGGTGAGATATATGGGTTGTTATGGTTGATAAAGTGTGTCAACTTGAAAAGTTTAAAAGTTTAACTAGGAGACTGAAGAGGGAACCAGGATCCTTACTTTGTAAATATTCTCATTCTGTTTCCAGAGGAAGGCACAGAGATTTTGTGACTGCTACATCTGTCCTGGGAGTGGGGTGGTGGCCTGAATATAATACAAGGGAGGAAAAGAGGCTTGCTCTTAACCCCTTTGCTCTGGCTGCTTTTGCTGGCTGCTGCCTTGAAATCTTGCTCCAGTGTTGTGCCTCCCTGCCTTGGAGCCAGCTGATTGTGGACTGAAATCTCTACAGACAGTGAGCTAAATAAACCTTTTCTTTCTTCATTTTGGGTGTCAGGTATTTTGTTCCAGCAATGAGAGAAAAGTAACCAAGACATGAGTCTAGATTCAAACTGGGTATCCAGTTTTCCCAGTACCATTTATTTAAGAAGCTACTTTTCCTTCAGTGTATGTTTTTGGTTCCTTTGTTGAAGATAACTAGTTGAATGTGTCTGGAGTTCTTTGCACTTTCTCTGTTCTATTTCACTGATTTATATTTTTGTTACTGTGCCAATATCATACTGTTGTACTTTTCTAATCACTGAAGCTTTGTAATATACTGTGCTTGAAATGTAGGAGTGTTACCCAGAATTTCTCTTGGTATTCTGGGTCTCTTCTGGTTCCATATGAATTTTTGCATTATTTTCTCTATACCTGTGAGGAATACTATGAGTATTTTGATTGGGATTGCATTAAATCTATATCAGTTTTGTAAGTGTAGCTGTTTTGAGAATATTGGTTTTGCCTATCTAGGAACATGGGATATTTTCTATTTTCTGATGTCTGTTTCAATCTACTTCTTCAGAGTGATGTAATTTTCATTGTAGAGATATTTCACTTCCTTGGTTAGGTTAATTTTAAGTATTTACTTTTTCGTGGTGCTACTATGGATAGTATAGGTTTCCTAATTTGCTTCCCAGTGAACTCATTATAAGTGTATAGGAATGCAGTTTATTTTTGTGTGTTGATTTTTATATCCTGTTACATTGTTGAATTTGATTATTAATGGTGGAAATGTTTTAGTAGAATTTTTTTGAGTTTTGTAAGTAGGGGATCATGTCATCTGCAAGTAATGATAGTTTAACTTCTTCCTTTTGTAACTATCCCTTTTATTTCTTTCTCTTGCCTGATTGCTCTGGCTAATACTTGGAGGACTATGTTAAGCAAGAGTGGTGATAATAGACATCCTTTTCCCGCTTCTGATTTTTTTTTTTTTTTTTTGGTACCGGGGATCGAACTCACGACCTCACGCTTGCCAGGCAGGCGCTTAAGCCACTGAGCTAAATCCCTGGCCTGCCCGCTTCTGATTTTAAAGGGGATGCTTTTGCCTTGTTCTCGTTTACTATGATATTGCCAGTAGGCTTGTTATAAATGACGTTAATTAGGTTGACATAAGGTCCTTCTATACCTTTTTTTCTTTAGAATTTTAATCATGAATGGATGTGAATTTTAATGGGATTGTCTGCATCTATTTACATTGTCTTGTGATTTTTGTCTGTGCCTCTGTTTATGCAATGAATTACAGTTATTATTTGCATATGTTGAACCATCCTTGCATATCTCAGTGAAGTCTACTTGGTATCATACTGTATGACATTTTTTGATGATTACTGGCATTCTGTTAGCCAGTATTATGTTGAAGATTTTTGTACCTCTGTTTATTAGAGAGATTGGCCTGTATTTCAGTTTTTTTGGTTGTATCCTTGTGTGGTTTTGGAATCAGGATAATGCTAGATTCCAGGAATGTCTTTGGGAATACTCTTTCCCTTTCAGTTGCATTAAAGAGTTTGAGGAGTATTACATTTACAGCGTCCCTGAAGTTATTAAGAATTAGGTGGTGAATCTGTCAGGTCCTGTACTTTACTTAATTGGCAGGTTTTTATTTTTTTAATACTGCTTCAGTTTCTTTGGTGGTTATTGGATTATTCAAGATTTCAGGTTTTCTTGGTTCAATTTTGATAATTCAAATATATCCAGGAATATCTCCATTTTGTCTGAATTTTCAATTTATTGGCACACAGGTTTGTGAAGTAGTTCATAACAATATTCTGGATTTTGGGAGTATTTTTTAAAATTTCACCTTTTTCATTTTTAATTGCATAAGTTTGTGTATTTCCTTTTTTGATGAGATTGGTTAAGAGTTTGTCTGTTTTGTTCTTTCAAAGAACCAGCTCTTCAATTCATTGATTTTTTTTTTGTAGTTTTTTAAAAAATGTCCATTTGGTTGATTTCTCCTCTGATCTTTATAATTTTCTTTATTTCTTCTCCTTGTACTAATTCTAGATTTGCATTGTTCTTGTTTCTCTAGGACCCTGACGTGCATCTTGAGGTTGCTCAGTTTTTCTGATGTGGGCCTTCATAACTATGTACTTTCCTCTCAGTACTACTTTTATTGTGTCTCTTAAGTTCTGGTATGTTGTATTATCATTTAATTCTAGGAACTGTCTTATTTCTTTCTAAAGGTTTTTTTTTTTTTTTGGTACCGGGGATCGAACTCATGACCTTGCACTTGCTAGGCAGGCGCTTAAGCCACTGAGCTAAATCCCCGGCCCCTTATTTCTTTCTTAATTTCTTTTTTGACCCATTGATTATTCAAGAGTGCATAGTTTAATTTCCATACATTTTCATAATTTCTGTTTATTTTGTCTTTTTATTTTTAGTTTTACTGCCATATGATCTGATAACATGCATGGTAGAATTTCAGTTCTTTTGCATTTACTTAACCATGCTTTACTTGCTAATATGTCATCTGTTTTGGAGAAAGTTTCATGTGCTGCTGAGAAGGATGTGTGTTCTGGTATTACATGAAAAATTCTGTACAAACCTGTTAATTCCATTTGCTCAAAGATTTTGTTTATCTCTGCTATTTATTTTTTTATTTTTTTGTTCTATTTGTTATAGTGTGTTATTGGGTCCCCCATTGTAATAGTACTAATGTTTTTCTGATCTGTTATTTCCAGCCATGTTTATGAAGTTGGGTATACTGTTATTTGGTGCATTTATGTTTATAATTATTACCTCTACCTGTTAAATGATTCCCTTAACCAATGTATAGTGACTTTCTTTGAGTCCTTTGCTCAGTTTTGGTTTAAAGTCCAGTTTGCCTAAAAATAGGATAGCTATTCTTGCTTGCTTTTGGGTTCCTATTGCATGGAACATTGTTTTCCATTATTTGTCTTTCAGTTTATGAATATTTTTGAGTTGTGTATTTCTTGTAAATAGCATATTGTTTGATCTCATTTCTTGATCCATTCTATTAATCTGTGCCTTTTCATTGATAACTTAAGACTTTGTACATTAATAGATACAACTGATAGATATTGAGTCATTCCTATCATTGTATTGTATTAATGCTTCTGATTCTCTCTTGTTTTTCTTCTACTTAATTGCTTAGCCTCTCTGGTACAATCAATCTTTTGGGCCTTTTGATATTGTTAGCTTCGTTGTCTTTTTCTAGGATATCTTTGAGCACTTTTGGAATGCTGGTTTGGTGGTCGTGAATTCCTTTAGGTGCTATTTATCATGGGAATATCGTATTTTCCCATCAATTTTGGAGGATATATATCAATCTGGATTAAAAGTTTTTGTTTTTGATGGTTTTTTTTTGTTTGTTGCTCAAAACACTTAAGTCTCTCCTTGATTTTAATGTTTATACTAAGAAATCTGCTCTAATTTTGATGGGTTTTCCTTTGTAAGTGATTTGTTGCTTTTCTCTAACAGCTTTGGAATTCTGTTCTTGTGTTTGATTTATGAAAGCTTGACTGTTGTGTATCTTGGGGTGTTTCTTTCTGATCATGGTTATTTGGATGTCTATATACCTCACTTAGATGTATGTTAAATTCTTTTTTCAAGCTTGCAAAGTTGTCTGCTATTATTTCTGTAAATGAGTTTTTTTCCCTTTGTGCTATCTTGTGATTTTTTAAAAAATTAATTCTAGTTAATCTTAGATTCGTCTTCTTTGCATCATGTAGCATATACTGGATCAATGTTTCATGTTTTCCTGTTTTTATAGTGTCTCTAATTGATCACCAACCACTCTCCTACATTCTAGATCTGATACTTTTTCCTCTTACTAGTTGCTACTGGTACCCATGCTTTCAATGGAATTGTTAATGAACTAGATTTCTTTTTGAAACTTTTTTATGGATTGCAGTTCTTCTCTATGGTGAGCATTCATGATTTGCATTTCTTTCCTTAGCTCTTCCAAGTTTTTATTAGTATCTTCTTTGGACTCGCTGATCATTTCTTTCATTAGAGTTATTATCTGTTTAATTATGCCTTTGAGTTTACCCAATACCTTATTGTATTTTTTATTTTTATTTTATTGTTATTATTATTATTATTTTTTTTACCTCTACTGTTAGTCTTTCAGATACTTTATCTCTGTGGCTTTTGATTTCCTTTACCTTGATGTTTTTAGATATTGTCTTCGGGATAGGTGAGAATTTTTTGAGGCATTTTGTTAACTTGTCTCGTAGTTTTGGAAGTATTCAGAATGATTATAGTTGCTAATATGGAGACATCTTAAGTTATTGTTTACTTTTCAGAGATGTGCTCTGAGAGTAGCTAACCCTTGGCCTTTTCCTCTGCCTAAGGCTGTTAATTTGAGAGGAGCTTATTTGGATTTATTTGCAGCTTATTTGGTCTGGGGCCCAGTTCTTTGGAAATGGTTGGCAGTATTGCTTGTGATTCCAAGCTCTCAAGATATTGGCACATGAAGAAAACCAGTCGATAGCAACAACTATGTCACTTTGACTAAAATAGTAAAATCAACAACAACAATAGCATCAAATATAAACTGGACATTTACAGCCCTATTAACCAATATTATACCACCGTCAACCATAGGAAAGAGATCTATACACTTTAAACTGTAAGATAAATCAAACATTGATCTACAGTAAATTTCTACTCAGTAGAACTTTACCTTCGTTAACAGTAACAGTAACAATGTTCAAACATAGTAAAATATATTTCACTGTCTATACATTCATAGAGCTTAATGGTTATACTTTTAAGTACAGAGGTAGCAGGGAATGGGAACCTGAATTAAGGAGTAAAGGGAAATTAGTAGTTTAGTTAAAAGTGACAGAATGCCTAACAAGGAAGAAGCATAAATAAAAGAAGTAGACAGTTATACTAAAGAAAAAAAGAAAAAATAATATGGGAAACACTAAAAGAGAGCAAGAAAAGAGGAAAAAAGACACAATGAACGAGATAAAGTAATATAGTAATAAAAAAGGGGCAAATAAAATGGGAGATAAAGCTCCAAACACCTCTAAAAATGAAAACACCCACAAACAACAACTGAACCGCTAACCAAAACCTCTTAAAACTCAATAGAGAAAGAAAAAATTGGTTCAGAAGAAAAGGAAGAAGAGGACAAGGAGGAGGAGGAAGAGAAGGAGCAGGAGGAGAATAAGGTGGAGGAGTAGAAATTTCTATGTATTTGCAAGTGAATTGTTTGCTTTCCAAGACCTGCAGTCTTTGAATCTAGTAAGTCTCTTCACTCCACTTTATAGCCTGTGGATTTGTGAGCTTACCTTTGCAAGAAGTTCCTTGAATATAAGCTCCAGTGCATAGCTACTGTCAAATCTGAGACTTGTCTCCACTCACTTTGGCACTGGTCTCCTCTGGATGTTGGCAGCAGAGCAGATGCTCAAGCAGACAACTAGACTCAGTACCTTCACCTTCAGATCCAGCCACCTCGGAAGGTCAGACCTACTTAACTGAATTACATCACAGAATGCAGGGCCCATGTCCTTCCTTGAACTTCGCAGGGAGATCTCTAGGGATCTAATCCTAGCTTTCACCCTCTTCCAATCTGTCTGCTGTGGCTGTCTCTCACTCAGTTACAGTAAAACTGTAAGTGTGGGTGTTCTGTAACTCAGTCTCATATCATATGCCCAACCCCTCCATAAAATGGTACCTAAAGAAACTTTCTCGCCTAATCTGGTGGGCGCACTGTCCACTGTATTTCTTCTTCGATATGATCCTACTGTGAAGAAGCTACTCTTTTGGTAAAAGTCCCACATTGTTTGTTTGTTTGTTTTTTTAAACTTACACCAGTTGTGGGCTTTTCTTTGGGCTAATGCTTTGGCCCAGCCATGCTTTCTCCCTGAAGCATGTGACTGTTCTGGGCAGGTTTACCTATTGCCCAGGGTGTTGCCTCTTCTTGGATCAGGTCAGTTGTTTGACAGTCTCTTGTGCAGCTCAGTACTTGGGGGAACCAAGGTGCAGAGTCGGCTAGTAGTTGGAAGTTTGAAACCTGTGGATGTAGTGCTTCCTGGTGCAGCTGGGCTTACTTTTCATTAGACTCTGTTAGAATGCAGTCATAAGTTTCGCATTTTCATAGCTTTTCTAAACTATAATGTTATCTGTATCATTTGTGTATATATATATATATATATGTTATAAGCACTTGAGGAAAAGAAAAAGTGGAAATGAGGTGGTAGTTCTAGTAACTCAGTGTGCACACCCAAAATGGCTGTTTTCCAAGATTTAATTTTCACAGGGGGAAACCTGAGTTTTAGGGTGACAGTATGTTACTGTGGATTATTTGAAACTGTACAAATCATGAATAGACGTGAATATCTTGTTCCTTGTCAAAACTCAAAACTTTTAAAAAAATAGTATACTAAATATATACTAAAATTGTTTAAATATTCCGTGTATACTACTGAATGTTTTGGATTTTGATAACCTTTAAAATTCAGAACTTTTAAAACTCGAAACTTTAAAAAAAATAGTATACTAAATGTATACTAGTTGTTTGAATATTCCTTGTATATTACTGAATGTTTTGGATTTTGATAACCTTTAAAACTCAGAGCACTTTGCAACAATGTTGAAAATGGTAGAAGGAAGAAAAGAAATGTGCTTTTGACGTTAAACTACAACTATTATTTCAAATGAAATAATGTGAATATTAATTATTTTCTGGAGGGGAGTTTGTCAGTTCATTTATTTTGTAATGTTTATTCTTTTATGTGGATTTTCTACTTCTAATAATTCTTTTAATAATATGAAATCTTTGGGGAATAGTTTTGTAGCACTATTAAACAATACTGGAATAGTATGCATGTCTAGCTGCAGGTTATAGTTTAAAAAGCATCAATTTTTGAAGTGTAGCACTATATCAATATTGTTATACACATGTGTTTATTTAAAAGACTTTATGAAATGTTTTTGAGTAAAGTCTTTAAAGTTTCCTTTATACTGCTTTTGAATGATTATTTTGTGTAACAATATAAATGTTAATTGCAGATAAACAGAAAGAATACATGAACAAAAATAAAATTTTAAAATATAGGAAATCTGGAGTTTTTTTCACCAAAATAAACTTATAATTGCTGAATTACAAGTTATATAATTAATTTCTTTCCTTTTTTTGCTGCATATTCTGTCAGCACAGACTTTTTACCACCCTCAATAATATATGGTTTAAATGTAAATTAGATATCTATAACTGTTTAAAAAAGTATTAGAGATATACAATTATTTAAAAAAGTACTAATTTTCTTTTTTTAATTGAAAAAATACGTGTAATTACTTTATTTGTGACATTGTAAAACATAATACAAAACTCAATATCGCCCACTATTTAAAAACGTGATTCAATTAAAATCTATAGTTTTATTCTCTAGTCCCTTGTAACAAACATATCCTCATGTTCTATGCTTTTCCAACTCTGAAACCCTTCTTTTTTTTATTTTTTTATTTTAAAGAGAATAAAACAAAAGACGGCAGAACAGAGCAGATCAGAACAGAACAGGACAACATAGACAACACAGTACTTTACATTAAGACAACCAGACATTAACAGTAGCTATCACAATATTTCTTTCTCTGCTATAGTTGAGCATAGTTTCAAATACAATAATATCAAACATAACAAAATATTATAAAACCATTCAAAGAGTGAAAGAATTACAGGGCATTCTGAACTGAATAACAGAGAATGATCAATGGGTACTATAATATCTTATTTTCAATAAAAAAAATTTTGTTTACACGATCACACATATTCAAATCCCAATAAGACACAATGTGATAGTAGAACCAATGGTAGTAGAAGAATAGAAGCATGGTAGGACTTGTAAGAAGGATGATATTAAATCAGCAATAGCTGTCATAAACAGCTGTTTATATCATCACACATTATATAGTCAAACAAAGCGGAATAAAACCATTCCAACTGATGATTGAAAACAGTGAAAGGCTTCAAAGCTATGAGATGGGGACTCATGATTACCATAAAATCTTATATACTCTTATCAACTCTCATACTAGGGAGACTATATGGTATTTACACATGTGAGTTTGGTTTATTTCACTTAAGAGAATGGTCTCAAGTCGTGTCCATTTATTTATAAATATCTCAATGTGGTCATTCTTTATAGCTGAGTAGTACTCCATTGTATAAAAATGCCACCACTTTTTTATCCATTCCTCAGTTGATGGGCATTTAGGTTGTTTCCAAGATCTGGCTATTACAAATTGTACTGCTATGAACATGGGTGCACATATATCACTGTGGTTTGATGTTTTCAGATCTTCTGGGAATATACCTAGAAGTGGACTAGCTGGGTCAAATGGGACCTCCAAACCCAGCTTTTTGAGGAATCTCCGGACTGACCTCCACAGTGGTTGCACCAGTCTACACTCCCACCAACAGTGCAGAAGAGTTCCTTTTTCCCCACAGCCTCTCCAGCACTTGTTGTTGGTAGTTTTTTCTATCCTGGCCATTCTTTCTGGGGTGAGATGGAATCTCAGTGTAGTTTTAATTTGCATTTCTCTAATGACTAATGATGATGAACATTTTTTCATGTTTTTATTTGCCATTCGTATTTCTTCATCTGAGAATTCTGTATTCATTTCAGATGCCGATTTTTGGATTGGGTCTTTGAATTTCGAGGGTCTGATTTTTTTAAAATTCTTTATAAGTTCTAGACAGAAGTCCTTTGTCTGAAGGACAATCCATTAAGATTTTTTCCCAATTTGTGGGTTTTCTTTTCACTCTGCTAGAAATCTCTTTCAACATGCAGAAACTCTTTAATAAGATATGGTCCCAGTTATTGATTCTGGGAAGTATTTCCTGTGCAGTTTGATTCTTGTTCATGAATTCTCTACCTACCCCTATATCTTCAAGGTTTTTACCTACTTTGTCTTCCAACAGATTTAGTGTTTCTGTTTTAATATTTAGATCTTTGATCCATTTAGATTTTAGTTTAGTACGTGGTGATAGGCATGGATCTAGTTTTAGTCTTCTGCATATGGATAGCCAATTTTTCCAGCACCATTTGTTGAAGAGACTGTGATTCTTCCAGTGAACATGTTTGGCCCCTTTATCAAAGATAAGGTGGTTGAGTGAGTTTGTGGTTATGGTTGTATCTTCCAATCTATTCCATTGATCTTCAAGTCTGTTTTTATTCCAGTACCATGTTGATTTTATTACTGTAGCTTTGTAGTATAATTTCAAATCAGGGATGTGATGCCTCCTGCCTTGCCTTTGCTTCTTAGAATCGCCTTTGCTGTTCTAGGTCTCTTCTGGTTCCAGATGAATTTTAGGAGTGATTTCTCTAGATCTATGCAGTATGTTAGTGATATTTGGATTGGGATTACATTGAATCTGTATAGTAATTTTGGGAGAATGGCCATTTTCACAATGTTTGTTCTTCCTATCCTGAACAGGGGATGTCTTTCCATTTTCTGAGGTCCTCTTCGATTTCTTTTTTCAGGGTATTATAATTGTCCTTGTATAGCTCTTTTACTTCTTTTGTGAGATTAATTCCTAAGTATTTCATTTTTTTGGATGCTAGTGTGAAGGGTGTGGCTTCTCTTACCTCTCTTTCATTATTTTTGTTGTTAGTGTATAGGAATGCTCTTGATTTTTGAGTATTGACTTTGTATCCAGCTACATTGCTGAATTTATTTATTATATCTAGGAGTTTTTCAATGGAGTGTTGGGTATCTTCTATGTAAAGTATCATGTCATCTGCAAATAATGATAATTTAACTTCCTCTTTTCCTATCTTTACTCCTTTTATTTCTCTCTCTTGTCTAATTGATCTGGCTAGTATTTCCAGTACTATGTTGAATAGGAGCGGTGACAGGGGACATCCTTGTCTTGTACCTGATTTTAAGGTAAAGGCTTTCAGTTTTTGGCCATTTAATATGAGATGCTGGCTGTAGGTTTGTCATAGATGGCCTTTATCATATTGAGGTAAAGACCCTCTATTCCAATTCTCTGCAAGGTTCTTATCATGAATGAGTGTTGAACCTTATCAAAAGCTTTTTCTGCATCTATAGAGATGATCATGTGGTTCTTACTTTTGGCTCTATTGATATGGTGAATTACATTTATTGATTTATGTATGTTGAACCATCCCTGCATTCCTGGGATGAATCCCACTTGGTCAGGGTGAATAATCTTCTTGATGATTTGCTGCATCCAGTTTGCTAATATTTTATTGAGAATTTTTGCATCTATGTTCATTAGGGAGATTGGCCTATAGTTCTCTTTTTTAATTGAGTCTTTCTGTGGTTTTGGTACTAGAGTAATATTTGCTTCCAGGAATGACTTAGGAAGAATTGCTTCCCTTTTAATTTCACTGAAGAGTTTTAGGAGTGTCGGCATTAAGTCTTGTTTATATTTCTTCTAGAATTCTGCAGTGAATCCATCGGGGCCTGGGCTCTTCTTTGTTGGCCAAGTCTTAATTACATTTTAAATTTCATTAATAGAAATTGAGTTATTCAGCAGTTTTACATCTTCCTGATCCAGCGTTGGTAGTTCATATGGATCTAGGAATCTGTCTATTTCTTCACTGTTATCGAACCTATGAGAGCAGAGGTTTTCAAAATAGGTGTTGATGATCTTCTGTATTTCCACAGAGTCTGTGGTAATTTCACGTTTTTCATTCCTTATTGCATGAATTTGAGTTTTTTCTTTCCTTTTTTTAATAAGGTTGGCCGGGGGCTTATCAATTTTATTTAAGTATTAATTTTCTACCTTACCCGGTTTTCATTATATAATTTAATAATGCTAAATAAATTTACATCATTATGCATACAATCTTTAGAAGTTTTCATCTTGCAAAACTAAACTCTGTACTCTTTGAATACTATCTTTCCTTTTTCTCCACTATCAGTCTGTAGAAAGCAGCATTCAACTTCTGTTTCTATTAGCTTTACCTTGGATACCTATTATGAATCGTATCATACAATTTCTTTTGTGATTGGCTTATTTCATTAAGAGTAACCTTAAAGGACATACATGCATACTGTAATATGTGAGAATATTTCCTTATCTTTTAAGGCTGCTTAATATTTCATTATATGTACATACCACATTTTCTTTACCACTCCCTCTTCCATAAACATTTGGATTACTTTCACATTTCAACTGTTGTAAATAAGTCAATACCTTGTTAAGTCTCTGCTTTGACTTCTTTTGAATATGCATCCAGATGTGGGATTGTTAGGTAATATTTTTTTTTAAATTTTATTTTATTTGTTTTGGTACCGGGGCTCGAACTCATGATTGCACACTTGCAAGGCAGGCGCTTATGCCGCTGAGCTAAATCCCCAGCCCCTAGATAATATTTTAAAGCTTTTTTTTATTTATTTGAGGAAACTCCATACATTTCATTTTACCAACAGTACATAGAGGCTCTGATTTCTCCTCATCCATGATGATACTTGTCGTGTTCATTATTTTTGCTGTGACTATCCTAATAGGTATGAGATTATATTCTTTTGTGGCTTTGATTCATATTTCTTTAGTGGTTAGTGATATGTTGAGGACCCCTTGCCCTTCCTTTTTTTGTGTGTGTGTGGTACTGGGGAATGAACTCATGATGTTGTGCTTGCTAGGCAGGCACTTAAGCCACTGAGCCAAATCCTCGGCCCAAGCTTGAGCCCTTTTTTATATGCTTTTGCCATTTGTATTCTTTGGAGAAGTGTTTATTTAAATCCATTACACACTGATTTTTTTTATTGTTGTTAAGTTGGAGGAATACTTTATAGATTATGGTTATTAAGCCCCTATCAAATATATTAGTTGCAGATGTTTTCTTCTACTCTCTGGGTTGCCTTTTTACTCTATTGTTTTCTTTGATTCTTACTGACTATAATATTAATGGTGATACTGCTTCCTCAGTACAGTGTACAGAAAAAGAAGGCCAATCCATGATTATCCTAATCTCCTCATCCTATCGATGGAAATTCTTTGGGACTGAAGTTGTGTGAAGACTATTTTAAATTTGTCCTTTAAATTTCCCACAGAGCACAGCCATATGTGTACTTAAGCAGACTTCTGTGGACAATGACATGCAAATAACTTTCTGGGATGATCTTGAGACGTTCTTTTTCTGTCATTTGTAATTACCATTTTTTTTCAGTTTCTTTGAATCTGATATTAGAATCAGCTGCCCCCAAAAAAGCTAGTTTTAGAGCTAGTGCTGATGAAGCTGAAAAAAATCCCTAGCTGGAATCTGCAGCTTCTTTGCATTCCTTTAAATTCGTAAGACTTGAAGAGGTAACATTAGAATCTTCTTGATTTTGCATTGCTTTTCATAGTTTTCTCTTGGACTTCAGATGCAAAAGGGGTTATAATTCCATTTCCTGTGTTGTGTAGGGTGTCATGTTAGCCTTGGTTTCTCTGCATGAACCCAGGGATTGATGTGTCGTTGGTTTATTTTGGTCATATGATTTTAGGGAAGAGGAGTGTTAGGAGCAGTAAAAAAAAAAAAAAAAAAGGAATATAAAAGTCACTTCAGTGGTATAATGCTAAGGCAGTCTGGTTTCTTAGTGCTTGAGCCTTTCTGAGGGTTTTGAGGGTCTCACTGTGGGAGGGACTACATGGAGAAGCACTTATCTGTCAGCTCCATTTCAAGGGTTGTTTTACTTCCGAGTTGTACTTCTTTAATGCTAAGTTATTTCTTGTGGGATTCTATTTTATGGTGTTAAAAAAACTTCTGAAAAGGAAGCTAGAGATGTTTGTAAGTTCTTGAACTGGTGTTAAGTTATGTAATGGGTTGTGTCCAAGCCTGCTCAGCAGTGGTTGCTAATGGTAGCTTGAATTAAGAGAATAATCTGAGAAGATTTGTAGTAGCATCATGTACGGTTAAGTAGTGCTTGAAATGTACAGAGATGCAAAATTTGAATAATAATAATAATAATAATATATCTCTAAATTACATGACATTGACAATTTTGTAGTTACTTATGACTAGGGTCAGATGCTGGGTTAGTGGATGGTGAAACAAGATTCCAACCTCATTTTGAGGAAGATGACAGTTGGAACTATTTTAGAATGTGTTTGTTTTAATTCAGGATACTTCATATGTAATATCTTATTTAATCTTTGTTCGCACCACTAAATTTGATTAATAATTTTTTTAAACCTTAGGAATATTGAACAGAGAAGTAAGGCAGCATCTGAGTTTATGGAATTAATAAGTTTCAATGGTTAGAATTAAAGACCTATGTTACTCTTTGGTACTTTCCCTCTGTTTTTTCACTCTGTTCTGGAAATCTATGTACAGTTTGTATTGCGTCTCTCTTTTTAACTTAATGTCTGATTCTAAAGGTCATTTGTATATACTCTTGTAATCCACCAGAGGTCAGTATTGGGTTAATCAACACAAGAGCCTTTGACTTGATTTTCTCTTTTTTTAAAACTCTTGAGCCTGATTGTTTGGGTATCCTGGGACATTGTAATATTCCACAGTAAATCTTTAGAGAGTTTAAAAAATGTGGATGGTGACTTTTCATATTAATAGTTCAGATTAGGTAATCTTTATGATGACTTCAGTAGTTTCCTACCTTCTGATAGGTCAGGAGAGTACCCAAGTCATACCCTTTACAGTTGTGTCTTTCATCATGGGCTAAATCTCATTCTTATAGGGATTCTTTTTAAGATTCATTGATTTTACATAGTTAACATGTATGCAAATTTATTGTTTGGACTTGGGGGATGCAGTAAATGGTAAAACGTGTTTTTGCTCAAAAACTTGGATACTGAGCGTATTTCAGCATAGTCATATTCACTGTACTCCATTTATTATTATCATGGTCTCTTTCACTTGGAATGGCCATACCATTTAGACATCAAGGCCAGAATACTTGGAATTATTCTTACTTGCTTCTTCTTTTCCCTGTACAGCATATAAATCAATAAATTATATAGTTTTGCTTCTTGTATATCTACTGCTCCCTTAATTCAAATCCTTTTAATTGTTATTTAGACTCTTACAATGATCTATATAGATTTTCCTGCTTCCAGTCTTCATTTTCCTTTAGTTGATCACTCTTCTGTACCTAGAGAATTTTTCTAAGTTCTAAAGCTGATCTTGTTTTTCTTCAAAAATTTTCTTTTTTTTCCTCCATTCCTTTCTAGCTAACATTGAAACTGCTTTTTATGGCACCTTTAACTTTGTGTCTGTTAATTCTTTATAACCTGTTGCTCTGTTGTAATTGTACAAAGTTACTTACTATTACCTGTGGGATAATACGTTTTCACATGTGGTCCTTTATCATGCTATTTATTTGTTTTTCAGTGGTTACCTTTTCTATTTATCTTTGTTTGGACTTTTTTTTTTTGAGACCAGGTCTATGCAGTTCAGGCTGTCCTTGAACTCACTATATAATCTAGGCTGGCCTCCAGCTCATGGCAACCTTGCCTCAGCCTCCCAAATGATGGAATTCCAGGCATATGCCAACATGCCCAGCTTATATTTGTCTTTTAAGGACTCCATTTGGTATCTTTTCCTCTGTGAAGTCTTTCCTGAAACCCCTCCAAGCAGATCTGACTATTTTCCTCCTTTATGCAGTCACTGTCCTCTTTATTTGTGTTTTTATATTCATCACATTGAATTACAGTACTTATTTGCTTATTTGCTTCTAGTAATAGTATGATATGAGGTTCATGGAGCAGAGATACCACTTACCCCCCCCCCCCACCCGCTTTTGGCCGCTCTGGGGAGTGAACCCAGGACCTTTATGCTGAGCTACATCCCCAACATCTCCCTTTTTTTTTATATTTTTATTTTGAGACATTTTCTTGCTAAATTAACTAGGCTTGCAATTCTTCTGCTTCAGCCTCTCAGAGTGCTGGGGCTTGAGGCATGCCCACTATGCCTAGTTAATATTTCTTATATATCCATAATGCCTGCTATCAAGCAGATATTCAGTACGTATTTGACTGAAAATGGTAATACTGAGAAACACACCATATGAGCTAGATAGTAAGAAGAGGTTTAAGAAAGAATTTTCATTGAGTTTTGGAGGAAACATTGGTTTTACACAGGAAGAACTCATAAGATAGAGAAATGGCATAAGATATAGTGGTAGGATTAGGAGGTAGAGTCTGATCCAAGTGGAATATTCATGTTGGAGAATATTGATAACTACATTGGAAAATTAGGTTCAGCTTTCATTATAGTAGAATCTAAACGATAGATTATACAGTTTGGACTTGGCACTTGTTTAATTCTTTCTTCCCAACCACACAGTTTATCTCATGCCTGATTTACATGATGAACATTATGGTTTAAGAAGAGCCTGGCTATAACTGGCAGGGGCATTGTAGTAAGAAGGTAATTATTTCCATTTAGGTATTTTGTATTTGTGGGGATAATAGAAAATATAATAATAATAGGAGATGTGAGATGTGTTACTGGATATCTGGAGAGGAGAAAGTATCAGAGAAGAAGAAGAACTGAGAGAGAACTCTTCCACAACTTCTAAATATTAGGAAATCAGAGAATAATAAAGATGAAAAACAAAAGGTGGTAAAATGTGAAAATTGTGCATAAATAGAGCACACAACAAAGAAAATTTTAAAAAATGCTTTCCAAAGTCCTTGTGTTACTTTTTTGCTTTGTACTCTTCTCTCTCTATCCAACACAGACAGCAGTAAAGTCAGCTGCTTCTGTGGCACATTATTTTGAGTGTTGTCTTTAAGGCAGGGAATATGTAGTCCAAAGGAAACCGAAGAGCATGTTAGGAAAGGCCTCTGAAGGGATTTTATTAGATGTTTGTCATGCACTGTAATGTCACCTTTTCATTTTAATCTATGCTATGTGCATTTATATATTTACATTTAACCTTCATATCCTACAAATCTCATAAGACATATTTTTCAAAAGATGGTAATTTCATTTATATTCATAATGATAATATTGGAGTGTTTATTTTATTATTCTATCTGAACTTTGATATTTCCAAGTTGGCTGATTTCTATTTTCTGTATCTTCTCTGAGTGCTCTTACAGATTGGGGAACTCTTGATAGTTCTGACAGACACTTCAGATTCTGACAGATCTTTAGAATACAGCTTGAAATACTTTGATTTCTAGCAAAGTACTCACTAGATCAATTTTAAGATTTGGCCCAAACTATTTTTCAGCCTTCTAAATTTATAGGAAAACCAGATGTCAAGTTAAAAAGGAAAAAAATCATAGGAAGTTTGAAATTACTTCCATGGAATACTTTTTAGATCTTTATTAAGTTTAAGCAACAGTATGTAGTATGGTTCCTCTTGGTTGCTTTTGATACACTGTCAGTATTTTATTGATTATGAAAGAAAAATAATGGACTTGGGGTTTAGTAAGATAAGACCTACTTATGAAAGGGTTTGGTTTTGGTGTACTAAAAGAAGGTAGAGTTTAAGGAGTAAGTGATCACTCTTTAGTTGAGTGCTTGCTTTTGAAATATGAAAGCTTTTGAAGTTTTCTCTTCCCTTATGTTGTCTAGAATTCTTGATTTCTGCTTGGGTTTGCATTGGATATAGGTGGGGAAGAACATCTTACCTTTGAGGTTAATATTATTAAAGAGTGTGCTATTTAATGTGGGACCTCAAGTACTTGGATAGTATATGTGTCTTAAGATACAAACCTGAGTTTAATGTTTTAGAGTAGTTTCTCTTGTGTTTGTTACTGAGGTCGTGTATTTTATGTGAGTCAAGTCAAAATATCAATGGATAATATGCTGAGAAACAAGTTTGTCCATTGATTGAAATCTCTGGAATGTAGATTCTTTTCATTTTCTTGGCAGAAACTTCTTTGCATAGTTTTAAGTTTTTCTGTGTCCTAATAAATTGTTTCATTTGACTAGTGCCTGAACTAACTTCTTGTATTTAATATTTATCTTGAGTTCCTCAATCTCATTGTAAAGGTTTAAAGGCCCTGATTTTTCTTCTGAGTTAACTCCTACTTGTTACTCAGGAGGAATAACATATATTGATTAAGGAACATATATTTTGATAAGAAATTTGTTCGTTTTGTTTCTTAGAATTCTATATATGAGAGAGAGAGAGAGAGGGAGAAAGAGAGAGAGGGAGAAAGGAGAGAGACAGTCACAGAGAGACAGGAGAGAGACAAAAGGAGAGACAGAGACAGATAGGGAGATTAGGCAGAGGGGAGAAGTTCCATTGCAAAATACTTTTGGAATATGCGGGGTTTAACCAAATTAAATAAATTTCTTTAAAATAGTACTACAACCAGCTTTTATTCTGTGTTAATATATATTGTATATCTATAACAAAGCTATATGGTATGCAATGTTTTCCATTGATTTGGCCATAGAGCCTTATTTTGAAAAGTGTTTTATCATGGTTTTAGGAGGGACTTTTGGTTAGTGGACTGATCTGGGATTTAGGAGACCATACTCTAAGCTTTGGAACTGCTCCTCACTTGTATTGTGACTTTGAAAAAAATCCTTTGTCTTTACTTCAGTTTTCTGTGTGGTGACTAAAGTCATTTCCAGCTGAAATGTGTGGTTTAACACTCCTGTTGTTGATTTTGAATAGTAACACCTCTTTTTATCTGTTGAAACCATAGTATAATTTCAGTCAATTTTGTTAGGCCAAGGGGTCATACTTCCTGTCCTGTATTAGTTCAAAAGAAGAAAGCCTTTAATTCTCTTTCCCATAAGTTACAGTCATAAGATCTTGTTTGAACTGTTAGTTCTAATCATACTACAGGGAAAAAAGTCTCTTTCTTAAGATAGTTGATCCTCCTGATCATATCTTATCAGTTTGATATATCCACATAACTGTTTTTAAGTGTCCTAAGCTTAAATTTATTAAAATTAATTCCAAGTGCCTCCTCTTCTCCTTCAAGTATCATGGTTTCAGTATGTTATTTTCTCTTAAGAGTTAAATATTAGACATTTGTACTAATTTTATAGTTACTTAGTTGCAAATGGATACATTTCATTTTGTGGTGCTTAAGCAGATATATTTGAAAAGTCTTATGATTATGTTTTAACTTGGAAAGTCAGTTAAAGTGGGAAAACTTTGAGGTTAAAGTATATACGTTAGGATGTTTGACTTTGTTTCTGGGGCTAAAAACTTATATTTTACCAGTTGGGGTGGCACACAACTGTAATCCCAGCTGGGGAGGCAGAAGCAGGAGGATTGCGGTAAGTTCTGAGGCAGCTTGGACTACATAGTGAGTTCAAGGCCAGGCTGAACTAAATAGCAATACTCTGTCTCCCTAAAATACATACATACATACATACATACATACAAACATACAAACATACAAACATACATAATACGTACTTATATACAGCAAACAGCAAGCTCATATTAAGGAGTTTTGTTGAATATTTTCTTTGAGATACTCTTTTGATGAAAATTACAAGTTCTCTGAAAACTTAATTGTTTTATTTATTTATTTTTTGGTGTGTGTATGTGTGTGTTTATTTATCCTAGGCTCAGCAACAAAGAAACCTGGATAACATCGTCTTGCAACAGCCCAGAATAGGTAGCAAGAGAAAATCTAAGAAAGATGCATATACGATCTTTGATACAGAGATGGAAAGCACTAGCCCCAAGTCTGAACAGGATTCAGGAATTCTGGATGTTGAAGATGAGGAAGATGATGAAGAGGTAACTGATATTTGAACTGGGGAAGTGAGACCATTTTTAAATGTGGTACATTTGAGATGTGAGTTTTTTAATATAATAATTTTCTGTGATCTGCTTGTTAAATGACCTGGATTCAAATGAATCCTAATTTAAAGAAACTGAAGATAGGTGAAGATAATTTGCATTTTGATTCTTTTGAAAGAATTTAGATTTTAAATATACTCTTACATTTTTTAGAAGATTGTAAGTCTTTGATTCTGTACTGACTAGATATTAAAAGGAAGACTAGAGTTGACCCAGAGACCAAAGGTCTAAGGGAGCTCTGCAGAAACTTGAACAGTTACTGGAGACCAATAAAAGATGTGGCTTTAAGGTATGGCCAGATAAAACCAGATTTCACTGTTTCTTCTTCATCCTTGTCCTCTCTTATACTGTCTTTTCTGTTGTGTTCTCAGTTCAAAACCTATGCCCAAGAACTTGTCACTCTCTAGCTTTCCAATTTTAGGAGTCATCTTCATCTGTTAAGTAAAGATAGTAAAGATATCTGTTTCATTAAGCATGGTCAATGAATGTTACTTTGCCTTATTGCTCAAGCCTCATTGCTCTTCCTTGTTGATTTCTGTTGTATATTACTATTGTCAATGTGGCTATTCTTATTACACTTCTTTATATTAAAAAAAATCAAGCCAGGCATGATGGTACATACCTGTAATTCCAGCTTTTGGGAGACTGAGGCAGGAGAATTGCCTCAAGTTTGAGGCCAACCTGGGCTACGTGATGAATTCAAGTCCACCCTGAATTGAATACAAGATGCTGTCTAACGCCCTGTCCCATCAAACTGGAATTGTGTTATAAGAATGTACTTAGTAGTTAATATTTTAAATTATCCCACATCCCATAATCAAGCAATTTGTATTAGGGATTTGCTGATTAAGCTTTTACAACAAGAATTCAACACTTCATGTCATCTAATGGCATCCTATCTTTAAAAAAAAATCCTACCTTGTATTTATTTACTTCTCAGTTTGAATCTTCTTCAAGTGCACATTCTTAATCTTGAACCTCATGTAGAGCGTTATTTATTTAGATGTCTCCAAACTGGTTTCTTGGCATAGTTCTTGCATGGTGTGAATAAATTCTTCAGATAAGGTCTTTTGTGACCCACTGTGACGGTCTGACCTTCATTCTTGTCATTCTTCAACAGACCTCAGTTAGAACAGCATAATTTTTGGAGTAGTCTGATTTATAATCTATGAAGGTGGTAACTGTAACATAGAATCCTATATGGCAGTTTCTTAATCTATTTAGAGTCATGTATTACTTTTGAGTTTGATGAAAATATATGACATCTTTCTTTAGTAAAGTGTATGTTATATATTCACTCAGAAAAAATTCTGCATGAAATTTCAGAGATTCATGAAATGGATAAATTTGCCCGCAATAAACTTAACTTCTTGAACTTTAATGTGCTGAAAGGCAGAAGATAGAGAAAGGATCCAGAGTCATGATATCACCTTTAATGGTCCACTTTCAGTGAACTAACATTCTTCTGCAGGCTCTTACGTACTAAGAGTTTTGCCATCTTCTTATAAGACTGCAGGCTGGTGTCCAAAGCTTTAGCATATGGGCTTTGAGGGGTCATTTATAGTCCAAATCAACTCTTAAAAGCCAGTAAAATCCAGGTGTGGTTGTGCACACATGTAATCCCAGCCCTTAGGACCCTAAAGGAGGAAATTCACAAGTTTGCTCAAGCCTGGGCTACATAGCAAGTTCAAGACCAGCCTGGACTATGAAGCAAGATCCAGTCTTAAAAATAAAATGTCATAGAAATTGAAAATCTGGTTTTCTAATTTAACTTCTTAGCTTCTTAGTTTTAGTACTGGACTAGCCTTGAATAGCAAGATTGTTACCAGTGATATGGTATCCTCACTAAGCCACAAATCCCTGCTGTTTCTACATATCAGCAGTTATATTTGTATAGTAGAACACTAATGTGTAGTTTTTTTTTTTTTCCCCAGTATTGGTTGTTGAACCCAACTCCTTCATACTGAGCTGTATCACCAGATTTTCTTATTTTTTATTTTAAGTCAGAGTGTCTCTCAGTTGCCAGAGTTAGGTGTTAGTTTGAAATTCTCTTGTCTCAGCCTCTCAGATTTCTGGGATTACAGATATACACTACCATTCTTGGCTAGAGAACACAGTGCTTTGTAAAAATGAGTAATAGTCCTAGATATTTCGTATACAAAGTATACCAATATACAAAGAATACAATTTAAAATGCTGGCCTACTTTACTTATTCCTGATACTCATTAACCTCTGTAGGCTTTGAGTATTTCACTTCTATTCTTAATCAAAACTAGCCTATTATCAAACTTACAAAATTGTTCACTAGAAATTGAATTTTATGATGTATAAAATGCCTTAAAACTTAATTCAATAAAAAGTTAGACAAACTTGAGAATAGTTTCCCATATAGTTGGAGATGTGTCCTCAGAATAGTTTTCTAAAGGCAAGATTATTAGATCAAAGGATAAATACTTGTATAAATTTTTTTTTGGGGGGGGGTACCGGGGATTGAACTCATGACCTCACGCTTGCCAGGCAGGCGCTTAAGCCACTAAGCTAAATACCCAGCCCAATATTTGATAAAGTCTAATTTCCTTCTATATATTGTTTTCTACAACTTACTCCTACCCTCACAGTATGAGGTGCTTTTTCCTTTATTCTTTAATAGGCTGTGTTTTAAGCTTTTAAATATTTGCCACTCTCGTAGAGGAGAAATGTTATCTTTGTATAGTTTTTTGTTTGTTTGTTTTTTGTACCAGGAATCAAACTTACGACCTCACACTTGCTAGGCAGGCACTGGGCCACTGAGCTATATTCCAAACCCTCTGTATAGTTATAATTTGTATCCTTGTTACTGTTGGTAAAGTTGAATTACCTTATAATTCTGAGAATACATATATATATGTATATACACACACACACATATATAATTCTGAGAATACATATATATATACATACACATATATATGTATATATACACACACACACTCATGTTTCTAATTATTTTCTTTACTTTTAATATGTCAATTTTTATAAATCCTATTATAAATTCTGTTACTATTAGGAATATTACCTTTTTTAAAAAACTAATAATAGTAAACTTTTTCTGCCTACTTTTGCTCCCCTTACGTTTTTCTATATATATGTTAGGTAATGCTCTACCACTGAGCTGCATCCCCAGCCTTTATATTTAATATCATATTTATTACTAAATGTCCTTTTTTTGGTCTCACAGATTAGAGTGACTTAGCATATAGTGGGTCCTGCTTAAAAAAAGACCAACTTATTTTTTGTCACTGGTGTTTGGTTTTAAGCAGAGAAATCCAGAAAGACTATCCTCTGCATTTGGTTATAGCTTTTTGTTTCTTTTTTGTACTGAGGATTGAACTCACTATCTTGTGCTTGCCAGGCAAGCACTGTGCTGTTGAGCTATATCCCCAGCTTGCTATTTATTTATTTATTTATTTATTTATTTATTTTTAATTTTTTATTGCTCCAGTAAGCAGAACTGGTGATTTTTCTGTTTTCTTGTGCTTATTGCAAACACTTGAGTAAATTAAGTGATAATTTCTTTAGAGATTTTTCAGCAAGGATCCTAATGTGCGAGAAGCTCTATAGAAAATTTTGTACTTTTTAGGATAATGGTCTGGTGAGTATATTATTAAATGCTGCAAGGCTTAGAAAATCTTCACACTTTTGCTAATTCTAGTTACTTAGAATCACAGGCTTTCTAGTTTGTTGGTATATCTGGTGTTTAGTCTAGCTCCATAAAAGCTTATGTCCAAATGAATTCTACCCTTCTTTTCTCCAAATTTTTGGAAGCAAAAGTAGTTCAGAAAAGCACCCTGGTGAAAAATGTTTGCCAGGTATTTCCTGGCTTTCAGACATAATATGAGCAGTCACAACTGATCTTCTGAATGCAAAGACTATGCTTCTTCAGCTAATCATTTGTTGTTTGCTCCCAGCAGAAAAATGCCTGGTACATTTTAATGACTTGAGGTTCAACTAATACTCAAAATGAGCATAAAGTCTTTGCATTCATTTACCAACATTGAGAACTGTTTTGCGTAAAGTAGTAATCAAAAGTTTTTCAAGGAGGAGAATGGCTTGGATAATTACTGAGAAACATATCTAAATTCCTTGCAAATGTTTATCATATGCCTTTTGGATGATCCATCTACTTTGAAAAGTTTTTAAGAGAAAAATAAATGGGTTGTGTGTGTAAGAGGGAAAGCAGTCGAGTGAGAGTGAGCATTTATGTCTGGAACTTTAAGAACAGATGTGTGAGCAACAGGGCTACAGTGCACTAATGCAGTTCAGTTTTCATACATTGTCTTTCTCAGTAGCATAGGCAAATCTCACATAGTACATTTTCTACTTTTCCTTGAGTGGAGGCAATCAGATTATGCCTACCTAGCTTTAAGCTAGGTTATTACTTGCAGATAGTCCCATCTTGTCTCCCTCCTCCCTTACCTTCCTTCTCTAGTGAGTCTTTTAAGATAGTTGGTAGGGAACAAAAAAGATAGTTGGTAGAATAGCTACTGACTCTGAACCTTTTGGGGAGGAGAGGAGGGTTATAAAAACATGTAATGGATATATCTGTTAAAATTTGAGTGATATGTTTTATTTTAAAATCAAAATTTCCTTTTGTACTTTAACATTTGAAAGCATTTTCTTTATGTTGTTTGAGACAAACTTAGGGATTTATCCTTCTATTTTCAGAGACTTCCTTTTATCAGAACTAAGACATATTAGGCAAGAAGAAAATGAACTATCAAAGTTAGATTCTGATGTGTTTTTTTGTAAGAATTTTCACAATCAGAAATGTTCATGGTTCTTTTTTCCTGATCACCTAATAGTCCCATGCCTATTTTAAATCTTTGCATCTTCTTCTTTTATTAATCATATCTATAAATATGCTTTTCTTACTTAGTATCTTCCTGTCTCCAAACTCTTTTTGGGCATCTATATAGTAATTTCATGTGAAAGCTGGTGTAACCAATATTCCACAGACAAAATTAAGTATTGCTTTAACAGAAGCTGTTAATATTTATCATACAGAGATAGCAAACATTGCATTGAAGTAGATCATCATGTATATTGTTATTTAGTGGACATAAGGTTTATGATGAGCATGCAAATGTGAAATTGTAGAAGAATGTAGTACTTGCCTCCGTGATATGTACTCCTGAATGCTATAATTCAGTCACCCCAACTTCTTTAACAACTTACTAGTTTTTTTAAAAGTACACATGTTCACTTAATTGGTGTGGTGAAATATGCTCTGAGGCACAGATCTTAGATGTGGAATCTAAAATATTACCATTCTATCCTCCTAAAAACCCAGAGGTTTGATCTGGCAAAAGGCACCAGTACACTTCACTCAGAAACTATAAAAGGAATTAGGCAGCTGCTGTCCTTGGTGATGAAATTATTTCATGTGATCGCTTAGAAGGAAAACAACTAGTTAAAAAAGCAGGGTTATCTTAAATGTACTGTTTATGGTGATTGTTGGTGTATTCATAGATCTATTTGAACTAGAAAAATACAGACTCCAGTATCTTGAGTTCCTGACTGCCAGGCAGAGGAAATGTTTAACTATTTTAATCATGTTTCTGTCTCTCAGAAAGAAAGGCCTTATGAGAGGAAATGACAATGTCCTACCACAAAGTTATCTCTTATCAGCTATAGTCTCAGTCTATAATGATTTGTCAAATTTGGACATGTGTAAAATGCAAAGGCTGTGTTATTTACTTTGGAAAGGAAAAATTAGATGAAGCTGATAAAGAAGGAGTCATGGCTTTTGTTAGGAGACAGAAACCATTAGAGACAGTCATTGTTAGCTTAGGAAAGTGTCCTTGGACCCCTCCCTGTTGAAACCTAAACCTGCTTTAATCATTCTTTGCAACTTGAAGGGAAAGAGAGGGCCAAAGGAGGGGAAGAAGTATGAAGACAGCTTAGATAGAAAGTTAATGTTTTAAATGGAGAGCAAAATGTTGGTTTTTAGACTGACCTATTGCTGTGGTAATGAGTCTGGAAAACTGCCTTTTGTTCTAGTATTCTTTCCTGTTTCCATTTATTTAGATTTTGGAAAATTCATTTTTATGCTTGCAGTTGTGTAGGATTCCATCACGTACAGTGTGTTGCTCTTCTCTTTTTGCCTTTCCGTAGATGTAAGTGATTCTTTTTCATTAGTAAAGTAGAGAAAACACATCTAGCTCAAAGCAACATGAGTCAGTACATACTTTACATACCTTTATCCTCACAGTACTCTTCTTGGTTCCTCAGAGCGTTCATTCCTAGTGTTTCTCACAGAGGGGAGCATGAAGGAAAAATGATTTCTAAATATTAGCCTGTTTGGGGATAAGGGTAAAGATTGTGAGCTGAAGCTCCATTTTGCTACTTCAGTGTTTGCCTTGATCTTTTTGTACAGCTTTCAAATCAGGGAGTCTTGTACTTAGACAACTAACTAGATAAAAATTTTAGAGGATAAGAAATAGTAGAACCAACACTTACATATAAGAACACTTTATAAACAGTTTGAAGCTGATACAGTAATGTCAAACAGCCTCACCAAAAATAAGTTTGATTGTAAGTATTAGTTGGTAATGTGGAAAAGACCCTTGTTACCCATCTACATATTTTTTTTCTCTTTTTAAAATTTTCCTTGATAAACCAGTACCAGCTCATTATTAACCAAACATCTTTCTTTGTTAAGGGGTTTGTTAGCTTGTCATAGATTTCTAGGGACCTGTCCCTTAGTATGGATGGGGTGTTCATTCAGTGAGGATAGGTCTGCTATGGGAAATGGCCAAGGCTGTCAGGAATGGCTATAAGCAGTTTTCCTTTTGAGTGAAACCATGGCTCTGAGACAAAGTCAAACAAAATAAACCATATGAAGAAAAACATATAACACAAATTATAATTGAATTTGCTAATCAAAGTTAGGCAAAAAGTTTAACTTTTTATAAATATATATTTATAATAACTATAAAAGCCAATTCTAAATAAAAGAAAAAACTATGTTTCCTATATAGTTCAAACTTTTAAAATATCACTTATTTCCTTCTTATCTTTTTTCATATGCATATGTAGTTAACTGTTTTTTAAATACTATATGGAGTATAATTTTTAAATGTGTTTCTATTGTTTTTGGAGATTGTGTTTTGCTTAGCTGTTGCTTCTGGTTTTCTGGCAAGTTAAAAGAAATTCTCTGCTTTTTTGGCAAGATAAAATAGGCTGTGGCTTTTTTGGCAAGATAAACTTCCTACAGATTTCAACTTTGCAATCAGAGAAGGCGTTTTAGTCTTGTGATCATTTCAAATAATCTTACCTTAATGATTACTGATTGATTCCTTATAAGTACAGTTATTCTTGGGGCATGGTATAGGATTTTTAGCAATCTTTAGATTCACATAAAGGTTTGTTTTGCTCACTTACAGAGTGTATAACATAATAAAGTACTTAAATATAGAAATGTAATCTTTGCCTTCATGTAGTGAAGCAGAGGAGCAGAATAGTCAATAAATATACTTACTGAGCCGAAATGGTTTTCTGAGGGAAAAGGAAGTAAGTGTTGTGTGGTTGAATGAATAGATTTCAGTAAGAAAGCATCTTGATTAGAGAAGGCATGTCTCCAAGAGAACAGGAGGTTTACTTTATGAAATAAAGAAAACTGACTGACTTTAAAATCATGAAACAGCCTAACTGAATTTAGAATTGCTTATTGCTTATATTCTGATAAACCATATAGCTACCAGCATTACAGTAAAAACTTCTGCTACATCTTTTTTTTAATGTATTTTTTCCTTTTCTTACTTTGTTCCATATTGTTTGTTCAACATTTATTTTCTGTGTCACCTTTTGTTTTTGTTGACTCCACGAACTTCAACTATTTATTTCCTTAAGAAAATATAAGCTGAAGTAAATTGTGACTTAGTTATTATCAGGTCACATAACAAATTAGTTTTAGTGCAGCAGCCTGAGTCCAGTTCTCTACCTGGTGTGATTTTTCTGTTACTTTTCCTTTATGTCTAAGTTTAATCAGCATCCTTTATTTATATTACTATCTCTGGTGTTAATTCTAGATTTGGTTTTTCCATTCATTATTTTAGTTTTTATGTGAAATGTCCCTCCTTTCCAATGTATTTCTATATTTTGATTACATGGTTATTTAAGTATTCTCTAGTTTTTATATTCTTTAGAAGTTGGCTAGCAGGTCACTTAATTCATCTTGAGTAGGAAATTTTGTTTTAGGCCACTGAAACTTAGTTTTTTTAAATGTAATCTAACATATATGTTAGAAGAAAAAAATAATTCTTTGTATTTTCCTTTTATCAGTCCATGGCCCAAGATGTATCTCTACAGGCAGATGCAGGACCAGTGCCATTTGTTTATCTTCTCCTCTCTGTTGTAATGAGCTTGTCTTGGCCATGGAATATATCTTCACAGCTTATCACTAACATGACTGCAATAACAGAACTAGGTTTTGGGGGGCATCGTGGCTTTTTGTTTTGTATTTCCCACTTAGAAGCTATACCTAGCCTTAAAGAAAAACACATTTACAGTAAAAATGAATGTAGTTGTTTTTCATAGTTTTATTTAAAAATTTTTTTGTGATAATTTTGTGTTTTCAGGTACCTGGAGCCCAAGATTTGGTGGATTTCTCTCCTGTTTATCGCTGTCTACACATATATTCTGTCCTGGTGAGTCTTTATTTGACTCTGGCTAATAAAGATAGGTGATCAATTCAAAATTCATTTTTATTTTTGGTAGTTTCTCTATTACTAAGTGTAAAAAACAGGAAATTAGTGTTAAGTAGTTTGAATACATTCTGTTTTTGCTTCTTAAATCTTTTATTCATGTTTATCATATAATATGCAACAGATAGTACATTTCTGTTACTCAACTTCTGATTAATAGATTATTACTAGAAATAGTTATACAGATTTATTTTAGATTTTATAACAGTATTAAATTTAATAATTATTTAAATGATAATAGCCTGCCTTCATATGTTTTAAAAACTTTTTATAATTTTATTTCTGATAATTATTCCTTTTTTCTATAAAGCTCATGGGGAAAAAGTTCTCTGGGGGGAAGTATTATAGGTATTAATAACATTCTAAGAAATGACCCTTTCTGGGCCCAGGGATGTAGCTTAGTGGCACAGCGCCTGCCTGGCAAGTGTGAGGCCCTGGATTTGATTCCTGGTATACCCTTTGCCCTCTTCCCCAAACCACAAAAAACAAAAAAAGAAATGACCTTTTCTGCATCATGATAATGAATCTACATGCAGACACACAGATAAATACAAAGTGAATTTTAAAAATTTAAACTACAGCATGAGAGAAGCCCATATTTGATATTGTTTGTAGCAAAGTTCATTGAAACTTATATTAGGGCTTTTTTTTTAAATTTAATATTTTCAGGTATGTCCTGCCAAATTTCTTTTCTTCCTCCATATATTTAACATAGTCACTTAAGTCTTTACTCTAGAATTCTGGGACACTATCTGTAGACTTTTAATTGCCTAAAAATTTTGTAATTGTCTCTGTTTTTAAACAAAGACCTACTAGTTTCTTCTTTCTTCCTTTTTCTGTTGTTTCTTCTTACTTCTTCACCTCCTACTACTCTCACTTCTTTCCTGTCTCTGTCTCTGTGTTTCTCTCTCTCCATCTATCATTGTTTATATGAAGATGAAACCAGGTGAGGACTGAATTATACAAGGTGTTTAAAATAAATACGCAATTGTTTTCAATCTCATTTACAGAGTTAAGAGTCTTGCTAAGGTGCTAAATTGCCTTAGGCTAGGTTCACATTTTCAATCTTCCTGCCTTATCCTCCCAGAGTGCTTGGGTTATAAGAATATGCTACCACTCTCAGATAGCTCTATTTTAAATATCTATCCTTATTATAGTTTGTGTATCTGACTCATTTCCTCCCACTAAAGTGTGATAGTTAATTAATAGTTTGTATTTGCTATATTTTATTAAATTTAATCTAGCAAAAAATAGTACTCCCTTAAGAACTTCTGTGAGCTTATATGTTTTCTATACCAAAGAGTAGAATTGTTGCATCATAATTTATAAGAATCGGTTCATTAATTTCTAATTTCTGGTTACCCGTTGTATATTGAAAAGAATCTCTTTGTCTAAATTTTTATTTCTTTGATTTATGATAAAAATTTTATTTTTCCTTATGGAAAATTTAATGCATATTTTTATCCCTTCATGTTTGTGTTGAGCTTCTTGTATTTTTGTATTTTTGCTGGAAAATATCTTAGAAATTCTTTATGTATTGTTGATATGGACAGTTTATATGGTGACAACCTAGAAAAATAGATATTACAATATCTTTTCATGACTGAAATTCTTAATTTTGATTTAATCAGATCTATCTCTTTTAACCTTAAAGTTCATATTGCTTGAGTTATGATTAAAGGTTCTTCTCTGTTAACATGGTCACAGAGTATTCTCTTTATACTTTCATATTTTACCACTCACATTTTGCTGACTCAGATCTTACTATTCATTTACATTTTTAATAAACACTCAATTTCTTTTTTACATGAAATGGATTTTGAGAGTCAAAGATATGTAACTAACTTAAGAATTTATGCTTTAAAATGATTACAGTGTACCCTGAGAGGTTATATTCATGAAATGACTGCGATAGCCTATATCTCATCACTATGTGTATGCTATTTTATTACCTCTATTAAAATTTTATGGTATAAAAACACAACAAATTTATCCCTAGTGAGAATTCTGATAGTGATTCCTAAGAGTATTGAAGTAATTTAATTGCATATTTACTAGCTATCTGGTGTTAGGCTGGCCTAGCTTTCTCATATATGAGATGGTATAGTAATGACCTACTTAGTGCAGGTACAGGGATTGAATGAATAATGCCTAACTCAGTCTTGGTAAATAATTGTCATTTAAAATGCTTTCTATCTGCTGAGTGACATTATCTCTGATTGTTAGACACAGTATTGGTATTTTAAAAATTATATGGCATGAAGTAGAGACGTACACATAGAAGTTCTAGTCTGTCATCAGTGTACAGATTTTATACTTGAGAAAATCTGCAGATTCTTAATTGTCCAATGACAATATATGATGCATATATATATATATGTTACATATATATTCTCAAATATCATAGAAGCTATTATATATGAGTAATTCTTTAGAAATGATAAAGCTATAGAAAAAGAGGAGGACCTGAAACTTTCCATTAAAAATTCTATACATTAGTAATATTGAAATATTTGGTATTCATAATGATTTTCTGTAATAATTTGTAAGGCATTGGTTATGTGGCAGAAACAGGTCTCTTCCCCCATTCACAGTGTTTCCTAGTTCTTAAAAGGTATAGTTAATAGGAGGAGCTCAGCTTTATTTTGGGTAGGATACAGTATATGTTTATATTTTAGACATTGCTGTTTCAGATTTATAGGAATTTGGATAAAAACTCATTTACTTTGCTAAGGCAAGAGCCACAGCATGTATAAATATCATACTGACTTAATAGCATTTTGAAGACTATAAGTTTTAAATTTGTTTTACTTGTTTCTCCGTTCCCATCACTAATTTTTATTATTCTATGGTAAAAGATATCTCCTCTTAGTATTAATAAGAAAGACATTGAAAATAGATTACTGAACATAAGTTTAAATTTTTTCTTATTTTCTAATTTAGTTAAAAATAAACCTAGAAAAAATACTTTCTAAGAAAAGAGTATTTGAGCCAAGCATGGTGGCACAAACTTGTCATCTCAGCCTTCTGGAAGGCTGAGTCAGAAGAATCAGAAGTTTAAGTTCAACTGAGGCAATTTAGTGACATAGCAAGACCTTCTCAAAATAAAAAAATAAGAGGATGTAACTCAGTAACAAGGACCTGGGTTTAATTCTTAGTCTCCAAAGGAAGTAAAGGAAAAAAGGAAAAGAGGATTTAAGAGTAGAGAAATGGGGACTGAAAAGAAAATAAGCCGTATCGCTCTCATTCTTTTCTATTTCAATACTTGTCTCTATTTCTGTACTTCATTTTGTCATCAATTCAGCCAACCAGTTATCTTGCCCTGAATCTGTATCTTATCAGGCAGACCTCATGCCTTTTACTTTGTTGATCATTTTCACCTTTAACTTTTGCGCCTGTTGTCTTTTACAGCCTGTTTGCACTTTGCCTGATTTGGTCTTTGTGGACACTGCTTCTTCTTTGTGTATCACAGGTTCCCAGGATTCTACTCTTGTCTTATTTCTCTTGTTTCTTGCCTTTTTAAAAGATATAATTATTTTCATGGGCTGAAGCACTAACTTTCAAAGTTATATTTTCATTTTTCAACTTTCCCTTTGGTGTCAGACTTGTGTAATGTGGTCATCTGGAGCTAGGTGGTATGTCGTCTTAGTATGCATAAGGCCGTTGGTTTAACTCCCAGCATCCTTCTTACTACAAATGAACAAACAAACAAACAAACAAACAAACTTAAAAATCATCTATTAAACCTAACCTTTTAGATTCCACAGGTGGGGAAAAGGTTAGTATCTCTGTATGTTTCAAAAAGTACTCAACGGTTATTACCCCCACTCCTGCCCAGTCTGCTGCTCTTGCATTTGCAGTGGTCTCAGGTAATATCAGTATGTAGTCACCAGCTAGAAGCCTAAATTCTTGTTTTTTCTTAGAACTATATGCAAACTTCCAATTGTTGCAAATGTTACTTCCTAAATGTAGTTCAATCCCATCTCTTCATCTCCTTTTCTAAAACTATTTTCCTAGTTGAGATTTCCATGTAAATTATAGAAAAGCCTCCCTTAACTGATCTACCTTAAGCCTTGAACCTTTCACTCAGTTTTCATTATAGTCATAATAATTTAGCATATAAATCTAACATGAATGTTATCTGCTTAAAATTCTGTAATTGGTCATCTACAAAGTAAAATAATGAACTATAGAAGAAAATATTGTACATAGAAACAGAAAATCCTTCCATATGTTCTGCTGCCTGTCACCTTGCTTTAATATACAGAAATGCTTATGGTTCTTTTAGTACACCATGCTATTTTATGTCTTTCATCCTTTGTTCATGATAGTCCTTTTTGAATTACTACTCCTATTTCTTTTTATTTTACTAGTTCTTATTTATTTTGTATTAGTGTCCTCCAGCAAATTTTCCTGATGTTACAAGTTGAGATCAGTGGACTCCCTTCATGCATATTTGAGTCAGTGCTTATTGTATTGTATTTTTGGATTCTAAAGGTGGTCTTTTTCCTCAATAGAGTATAAGCTCTTTTAGGGCAAGTATATTATTTATTAATTTTATTTTTCTTAGCTCCAGCACTTAACGCTTAGTAGTACTCAATAGATATTTGTTTTTGATTTTTGAAAGATAATTTCCCTCCTTTTGACCGGCAAATGAATCCAGAATTCTAGTTACAGGCAGTGTTACACAATATCAGGGCAGGGACTTATACAAGGGAAAACAATCCTATTGGTGTTCAACGGAAGGATCATAACACAAGTAACAAAAAGTTCTAATATTTTGTCATTTACAATAGTGTTTATCTGAACTTTTGGCCTGAGGATAACAAGGCACACTTTGAATAAACATGGCAATATTTATTATTTTTAGTGAAACCGACCTTCCATTCACCCCCCTTTTATGGCTGTGCTGCTTATAAATTCCCAAAGGATTATTTGAAAAATCCTACTTATATCTGCCAGCCTTATCAGTAGGGCAAGAGTTCATGTATTGTAACAGGAGGTCAGATTTCGGTCATGGTCTTATAGATGGGGCCAAGCACCTGTAAATTCTTCCTTTGGTGACTAAAGTGAAGTACAATATCAAACAGGCAGTGAGACTTTTCTAGGAAGTGCTGAACTTTGGCAGGAAGGGCAAACTTTGGTGGGGGGGAGGAAGAAAGTGAACAAGGGTCAGGTAGTGGTTAATTGAGACTTGGTTCTTGATATAATAATACAATGGAAGTGTGCAGGATAAAGGTAGATGTGTTTTATGAGATTGTTTTAAACATCTTACATGGTTTAAGTCTTGTACATTTTAGTGATGGGCAGGTGAGGGGCAGAATATAAAACATCTTAGAATCATTAAAGAAAAAACTTTTAAACAGGGAAAAATAACAAAAATTTTACTGTTAAAGTAATGATGAATGATAATAATCTGAGCTTCTAGTACCTACTGTAATGTTAGTTAAAAAGATAGATGGACTGTTTAATGAAGACAGAAACCAGTCTGTCTTGCAGATTTTTAAAACTCTGTTGACCATTATCTGTCATCTATTTTGAACTCTAAGCCTGAAACCTAGGTCAGTTTTGACAAAGATTTGTATACACTTTACACTCTTTATACACTGTAACATCTTTCTAAATCTTCAAGTTCACTAACCTATTCTTCTGTACACATGCCCTAAGCAGCTTGGTTGTCATTAAGAGGAATGAACAGCACACTTGTAAATACAATGAAACCCCAGCTTGTGTGTCTCATTTGTGATTTTTCTTCTTGTGGTGTCTTTGCCTCCAGTGATCTACATCATCTGTTCATTAACAAATAGATTCATAGATTTAAAAAAAAATCATTGAGAAAATATAGACCTTTGATTTATATATTTTTCTGGAGTGTGTTGTACTGTAATACATTTACTTTAAGGACTTCTGATATTTTTTAGTTCGTTAGACATTATAGAAATATATAGGAATTGAAAAAAAGCAACCACCTAGTATTATATGACTCATAACCTCAGTTTTACCTGCTGTTTCTGCAATCACTAAAGGAGACTGTAAAATAGTCAGTCTAGTATATACAGAAATACAGAATGTTGTTTTGCAGTAAGTTCATTTTTACAAAGTTTGGGGGGAAGGAAGCTCTGAGAACGTGATGGAAGCTGTGAATCCTCTACCTGGATGAAACGTACAAATGTAGATGTCTTATTTTGATTAGAATGTCAAAGTCTTCCCCATCCTTCTGGGTCTTATCATTAGACCCAGAGATAACCTCTCATCTATAGAGAAGAACTGGCTACAGACATGCCCAGACTGTCCCAATTCCATTAGAGTACCTCCCTGTTAGAAGCCAACTGACAACTTCCACCATCTTGTCTTTTTCTTAGATTTGACAGCCTTACCAAAATTCTAAATGTAAAAGCATATTTCAAAGTAATCTAATTTCTGTGTCAGAGATTTTTATTCTTGTTGACTTGTTTTTCTGTTGGTAATAAGCCTCCACAACTAAACCATTGGTTCTATATTCTAAATTCTTTTACTTAAAACAGGGATTTTAGAAATAACTATGAGAATTGTTGGTTAGTAATTGATCTTCCTAAACATAAGTAACTGTGATGTGTCAAAATATTTTACTTCTTTCTTGTTGTTTTTTTCCCTCATACTAGGGTTTTTGAACCCATGACCTTACACATGCTAAGGCAAGTGCTGTATCATTGAGCTGCATCCCCAGGGTCCTTTTATTTTGAGACAGGGTCTTGTTAAGTTGCCCAGACTTGTCTTGAATTTAGATCCTTCTACTTTAGACTCCCAAATAACTGAGATTGTAGTCATGTACCACTGTGCCTTGCTCTTATTTGCTTTTAATAAAATCTCTTTCTAAGTACTTGACTATTATTAGAAGTGAGTCAGCAGCACAGTTGGAATTACCCACATTCCCTCACAATCCTTCATAACCACTGCAACAGAAAAGGATAGAGTAGAATAGGGTAAGCAGGAATCTTCCTGGACCATGTTTCTCCCACTCTTAATCTAAGGATTTCTGCTGGTATGCTTTCCACTGGCAGCTGGGAGAAACTACGAAAACCATGGTCCTGTAACTACAGATAATAACAAGGAAAAGATTTAGAGTAGAAACAGGGACAGATGTAAGCAATTCTAAACAATGCTTTTTCGGAGGTATTAAGGGAATTTTTAAATGTGATTAGTTTCTAATGAAGTTGCCATTATGTTAAAGCATTTAGAAATAAATAATTGAAGAGTCTAAGACACTGGAGTTTTTAACTAAAGAAATGTTCTTTTTAAGCATTTTCAGAGTTAGGCTTCATAATTTTTTTGAATAGTGATAACAGAAGTATTGTTTATTCATATATATTTGTAATATATTGATTCTGTGTAATAGTTTGATTTATAAGGGGCTTCATAAGTTTCATTTCATTAAATAGGTAAATTATTCATGTGTTAGATATGGAGAAATACCTCATTAGGTAGAGACTGGACTCATTAAATCATGCTATGATATAGTTTCTTTGTTGACATCAAGATGAAACTTTTAGGATTTATGTTTTGGATTTGTATCAGAAGACACTATTGCTATTTAATAACCAGATACATTTAGCTATAATAATTGGAACACAGACTTAAAGCAAATCTGAAGGATAGGTTGCATTTTTGATAATATATTGATTTTTTAAAATTGGATACTTTAAAAGTTGTGGAACATATATGCTACATCTTGGTATTAAAATATAGTTGATTGGGAAGTGAATAAAAGATGTAATCAGTCTCACATTTTGTTTTCCAGTGCTTCTCACCAAGTGTGGATCTAAATGCTAAAAAACTAAATAGAGCTATGGCTGAATTTCTTTAAGTTTTCATTAAAATCCACATATGTAGCTCAATAGAGTCTTTTTTTAAAAAAGGCAAACCTTGATTCTTTTACATATTAGAATTATTGATTTATATTTATTGTATGTAACTTTATTAAAATCCATTATTTTAATTTTTCAATTTTTCAAAAAGGTATTTTAGTAAACATTAAATATTGGTTTGGCCATAAACATAAATGAGATAATTTTCTATTCCTATGCTAAAAATTAAGAAAAATAGAATTACAAAATTCTAGGTACTAGAGCCTGTGAATATATTATTTTTCTTATTTGATATTTCCCAAGATGTTATTACTGACAGAAACAACATTTTGCCAGTGATGAAAAATTGGATATTATGAGTATATAACTCCAACATTGCCAGAGGCATATAGCTTAATGATCCAGATCTCCTTAAAGTTATTTCTAGAGATGCTTATATAGGGAACACAAGTCTCATCAATTGATCTGTTTACAAACACACAGAACAAAATACAAAATGATAGGGCCCCCATGTTTCAGATGTCATTGGAACTCTATGTACTGTATTTTTGTCTTGGGCTTTTTATGGTACATACTAGTGTCTTCACATATATTCTGAGAAGATCTGAAGGAAAAAACTGCACCAAAGATGGTCAGGATGCCATCTATTCTCAAAATGTTTATATTTTAGTGAATTGAAAGAAAAACTGATGTGTAAGACACCTGAATAATTTTTTTAATCTACCATTTTTATTTAAAATACATTTTTTCTTTGGAAAATAAGAAAAAAATTGAACTTTTTAATGGAAAGGTTTGCCTGAGAAGAGTAATTTGAGTAGGCAGTATTTTCAAATCTTTTGAGGTAGCTTTGGTTTTCAGATGTTTATATATTTGGAATTTTATTTTTAAGAATTTGAGATAACTTTATTTCAGAAACTGATATTTAGCCATTAATTCTCTTTATATTTTTATAGTTATTGTTTTATTTTTGTTTTAAAAGGACTTTATTTTTCTCTCCAAAAATATTCATCTGCTTTCCCATGCTATCTAAGACAAGTGCAAGTTGTGCCTTTGAAGAGCCAAGTTACACTGTTCGAAAAGAGCTAGAAGCTTCTGGTTTGTTTCCATGGTGATTCTGAGTACTTCTGAGCAGTAAGAACATATTTTAAGTATTCTCTTTAGAGATATTTCTTAATGTGGAAACTTTTGCACTGAAATATTTGGTTACTCCTAGTCCATTTCTGACACTTAACAGGTAGTCTCATCACTCTTCTGTTGTATCTCATTGCCTCCTGCTTCCCTGTCCCACTGGTGCCTGGTGGGGTTAGATAGGCATAAACACTAAGTAGATCATAGGGAAAAAGCTGAGGGTGAGATACTTTGTGCACTCCATTGATAAGGACACAGGAAAAGCCATTTATAGTGATAACTTTCTTGCAGTATAGGCTAATGGGCCCTGGTTTGTAGTAGCTGTAATCTAACTTCTTATAATTGTCATATTGCTCTTTTAACCTGGTGACCTTATTACCCATGGGCATATATATCATTTGGCTTTGAATAAAAGAATAGGCTAAAAAAAAAAAAACTAAAGAAAATAAAAGTGGGCTGTTTAAAAAATTTTTTTAGACATGCTTACATTTTGTTTTTCAAAATGCTTAGTTTGGAATACTCATACTTGTCAAGTGTGCTTACTTGTTTTTAAACAGTAATCTTAGGCACCACAAAAACAGATTATGACACAGTAGACAAGAAACAATTCATTTTTCATATAATACCAGTAATCCTAACTATAATTTTATTTTTGTTTAGGACTATATTTAAAACATGTACAGTGCTTTTCATTGTCTTGAAAATAAACTTCTTAACATGGTCTGGATAGTCTTTGATATTCCTTCTGTGGCTTCACTTTCTCATCTTATTTCTAATTGTTGTTTTCCTTTTTATTTATTTAAATTGCTCTTTTTTCCTGCTTTCTCAGGATTGACCTTCCAGTGATAGCCTGTGCATTCTGCAGTGATATGGCTCCCCAATCTGTTCTTTTCTGAAGCACATTTCTCTCCTTTGTTCCTTTTGACGATTCTTTCAAATTATGCCAGATCTCTTGGTGACTTGGATTTGACATTTATAACTCTCTCCCTAATTTCAGATACCCAGTCAGATCTCTGACACATATTTTCATCATGTTTATATTTCACATTTTTTTCTTTTAGACTATTGTGGTTATAACTGCCATATTTATTTATTTGTATTTCAAATATAAGAATTTCAGTTTTATTTAGCTTACCTATGATGTCACTTCCTGAATACCTAGTTCAATATATTGTCCCAGTCATTTTGAGTATCATGAAGAGGGTTATAGCTAAATGTGATTTAAACAACAAAAGATCATATAGGAGACCAAAGGAGTTTCCTTTTGATTTACAGGGGAATTTAGTTATTCAGATAATTATGTAAATGGCATATACAAAAATGATCTTGTCAGAAGTAAATGGCATAATTCAAACTCACACTTACAGCAGGTATAATGAAAATTTAAAAAAAATATATATGTATATACACATATATATATGTATATATGTATATATGTATATACACACACATCCCCCAAGAGTTTGAGAAAGCTGAGTTTGGGATTGTAATAGATTCCTTTACTGTTTTAGGTTCTGATATCTCAAATAATAATCTTGAAACATAGCAGTTTTAGGATCAGTCTGGTCTCTGGCTTGCTATACCCTGAATTTCCTTAGGGAATATAGATGGAATCCATTTTACTTTTCTAACTTAGATACTTCAATCAGAGGTTCTGGAATTCTTGAAATTCTGTTATTTTTACAACAGAGAAGGTGGTGAATAAATAGTTGTAGGATACTTGAGAGAATGAATATGTAAAATACTTCAAGAAAACAGTACTTAAAAAATTAGTACAGATTTATAAAAAGACTATGAAATAAGCTACACAAAGAAGATTTAGTTGTGTTGGTTGAGGTTAATATAGTGTTCTATAATGCAAAGTATTATTTATTAAGGTTAATGATTTCTAATTGCCTTGAAAATATAGCATAAGTAACATTTTTGTAATATGAAAATTGGTGTGATGATTATTGGTGACTTTTATAGAAATCTAGATTATTTTTGACTGCATGTAACCAGAACCCAATATAATAATTTAAACATTATTATTTTTACACATTTATATAAAAATATATATTTTTTCATGTAACATCTTTATTACATATGAAGGTACAACGGATTGAATAAGAAGAGCTTTTGCCTTTGTGATTTGTCAAGTAATAAATACATATAAAAATAAGACAATTACAGATAATGGTGAATACTATAAAGAAATACAGCATATTGTGGTAGAGTGTGACTAGAGGAAGAAGAATAGTACTGTATTTTGTTTTATTTTTGTGTAATTTTTAAATCAGGCTAGACATATCTATCTTCTTAAATATTTATTATTTCTTTATTGTGAAAGCATTTAGAATTATTTTAGCTTTTTGAAATACATAGGACTATTATGATTTAAATCCAAAATGTCCACCAGAGGCTTCATGTCCTCACAGTTGGGGATTGTGGAATGTAATTGGATCATGGGAACACTGTACTCATCAGTGGAATCTGCAGCTGAGTTCAGCAGCTGAGTGTGCTATCAGAAGGTTGTACCTGGCTGAAAAAGGTGGAATGCTGAAGGAGAGTATGTTTCTATTTTCCTGGTTCAAGTGTACAAAAGTGAAAGTCGTTATCTTGAGAAGAGAGCCTCACGACATCCAGCTCTAAAAGGACACCTAGGGATTCTATTTACAATAATCAAATCATCTAGGCACTTGGAGGTTACTGTAGCCAGATATGGGGGCCCAGCTATTGTTCAAATTGCCTACAGACCTTGACATTATGCACATCATACTAGTTTTACAAGTTAGCAGAATTGTAACATCTATAGAGTCAGGGAGGCTTCTACCCAGAATTGAGAGGAAGGCCTAGGAGGGTGAAGCTGTGAGAGGAAAAATCAAAGTGCATTGGAAACCCCAGAAACTTGGAAAAGCCATGAATGTGGATCATCTGAGAAGGGCCACAGGAAATGAACAAAGTCAGAGAGAGACTATCAGGGCTGCAATCAGCAGTGCTATGAGGGCAGGGTCATACTAGGTCTTTCGAGTTCACATTTAAGCTCATATATTGGTACAACTTGCCTTGGGATGAAGCGATGGGATTTAATGTGTGCCTTTATTGATTTTGGCTTTGCTTTGGTCTAACTTCATTCTCTTCCCCTACTCCTCTTCTTTGGAAGGGGAATGCTTACCCTTACCTTTGCATGTTGTCAGTGTTTAAGTTTCCTTTTGATTTTTATAGGGACTTTCAGCTAAGAGTTTGCTTTGAGTGTTAGAGGAGACTTTGGACTTGAGATTTTCAGCAGTGATGAAACTGTTAGGACTTTGGTAATTCTTAGAGGTGGAATAAATGCATTTTACATAAAGAGATGCTCATCATTCCTTTGGGGGCCAAAGCCAAATGTTATGATTTATATCAAGAATGTCTTCGAACAGCCTGATGTGCTCCCTGGAGATTTATTAGAAGATGGATCATAGGGTCATTGTACTCAGTACTGGAATCATCCACTGGTGAGTTCAGTAGCTCAGTGTGCTGCTAGAAAGTAGGGTATGACTAGAAGCGACTGACTGATTACTGGGGATAGGTATGTCTCTCTCCATGGGTTCTGTATTTGCTCTTTTCTTTTTGGCTGCCATGATGTGAACAGCTTTTCTCCACCTTCTACTGTGCTGCTTGTAGTGTTAATCTCTGCCAAAGATGGGCTGAAACTTCTGAAACATGAACCAAAATGAATCTCTCCTCCTATATGTTGTGGGTGTCCAGTATTGTATGTCAGGGACAAGAAATGACTAAGGCAAGTACTATACATAATTGTTTTTATAGTCACTATGTAATAGCACACCAGAAGTTCTTACTCCTAACTGCAGTTCTGTATAGACTGACCCCATTCATCCTTTCCTTCTTACCTGCATCAGTCTTTAGTAAGCACTATTCTATTGTCAACTTTTGTAAGACCAGATTTTTTGTATTCCACATATGTGTGTTATCACTCTGTGCCTGATTTATTTCACTTAGCATAATGATCTCCAGTTGCATCCATATTGTTGCAAATGACAGAATTTTATTCTTATTTAATGATGAAATAGCATTCCATTTTGTGTGTGTACCACATTATCCATTTATCAGTTGATGGACATTAAGTTGTTTTCACTGCTTTGATATTCTGAAAAGTGCTGTAGTGAACTATCAGAGTACATGTCTCTTGACATACTGATTTCATTTTTTAAAAGATATATTCCAATAGTGAAATTACTAGTTCATGTGTTCTGTTTCTTGAGAAACTTTCATACTCTTTTCCATAATACATGTTTTGATTTATATTCTCACCAACTGTGTGCAGGGGTTCCCATTTCTCTATATCCTCAGTGACTTTTGTTACCTTTTTTCTGTTTAATAATGGCCATTCTTGTAAAGATAAAGTGAGATCTCATTGTGCTTTGAATTTGAATTTTCTTAATTTTTTTAAGAGAATAAAACCAAACAAAATAAAACAGAATAAAACCAATCAAAACAAAACAATGAAAGTGATGCAGGATTTCAAAACAAGATAATAGGAAAGCAATGACTACTATAATGCCTACTGTTATTTTCAAAATAGCTACCCATACCATCAGACCTAATCAAATAGAACAGAATAAAACCAATCAAAACAGTGAAAATGATACAGGACTTTAAAACAAAATAGCAGTGAATTAACAATGGCAACCACCTTCCCTTTTTAGATATTTCCTCAACTTTCACTTTCATAATATCTATTGTACATTTTAAATCCCAGTAACTCCTTCAGTTTTTTGTACTAGGGAGACAACATGATTTTTGTATATATGAGTCTGAACCATTTCACCCAACAGCATGATCACAAGTTGCATCCATTTACCTACAAGAGCCTTGTGATTATCCTTTATAGCTGAGTAGCTTTCCATTGTTTAAAAATGCCGTATGTTTCTTATCTGTTCTGCAGTTGATGGGCAAGCTACCCCTGCTTTTGTTCTGGTTTCCTGTTGCGTGGAACATTGTTTTCTCTCCTTTGACTTTCAGTCTATGAATTTCCTTTTGAGTTAATATGTTTCTTGTATACTGCATATTGATGGATCTTGTCTCCTGATCAATTCTGCCTGTGTTTCTTTTTATTGGTGAATTGAGGCTATCTACATTAATGGTTATGGCCAACATGCACTTGTTAATCTCTGCCATACTTTTTTCTTGTTGTTGGCTGCCTACTTTTCCCTTCCATTCAGTCATCTGACCTGATCAGTGATTCCACTTTGCTGCTGTTCCTTGGACCGTGGTCATTTTTATCTCTCTAGAATATTCTTAAATACTCTTTGTAGGGTTTGTTTGGTGGTCATGAATTCCTTCAGTTGTTCTTTGTCATGGAAGTATCTTATTTCTCCATTAATTCTGAAAGATAATTTTGCAGGGTACATCAATCTTGGTTGGAAGTCGTTTTCTTCCAGGACTTGAAATACTTCATTCCAAGCTCTCCTTGACTTGATGGTTTGTGTTGAGAAGTCTGTTGTGATTCTGATGGGTTTTCTGTTGTAGGGCATCCGTTTCTTTTCTGTAACAGCCTTTAATATTGTGTTCTTGTGCTGAATTTCTGGGGTCTTGATTAATATATGTGTTGGTGTAGATTTATTTTGGTTATGGCTAGTTGGAGTTCTATATGCTTCACTTATCTGTGTGTCACGTCCTTTTCCCATGCTTGGGAAGTTGTCTGCTGTTACTTTGTAAGTAGTCACTTTACGTCATTTGTGTTGATTCCTGCTTTTTTGTTGACACTTACCACTCTTAAATTATTTTTCTTTGCATTGTCTTGCAGCTATTAACTTGTTGTTTTCTGGTTCTTTGTTGCTTTTAAGAGATCTTTCCTTTTGCTATCGCTAGCTGCCATCCTTTCTTCAAGATGTGAAACTCTAGCTTCACTTTCTTTCAAGTGGTTTTGATAGCTTTCAGTGGTTTTTAATTTCCTAGATATCTCTTTGAGTCTGTTTCATGCATTCCAGTTCTTCTCTATATTGTTCATTCAAGGTTTCTCTCATTCTTCTGTGTTCTTCTTTTATCTGTGTCTTCTTAGATACACTCAGCAACACTTTTATTATGTTTTTCATTTTTACTTTTACCAGAGATATTAATTCTGATCTGCTTTCTTTAACAGCCTCATGAAGTAATTTCTTTACTTCAGTTGTCATCATCCCAGAAATTTCAGGTGTGAGATTTCTGCTTTCTTCCATGCCCATTCTTCTGGACTTGTTCTGTTTGGGCTTGAGGAAAAAAATTGCTTTTTGCTCCTTTGTCTTGACATTTTCCTGGGTTCCTCAGGATGAGCAAGTTGTGTGGTCCCAGGTGCTTCCCACATTGGCTAACCATCCACAGTGTAGGGGTTTGGGTGAGGCACCTGAATTTCTTCTAACCCAGATTCCTCAGGAGGCAGTGGGGTGTGGGGTGGACTTCTCCAGACACTAGTGGCTTCTCCAAGGCATGGCTGGCTACTTTTTTTTCCTCTTTTTTTGGGGTGGGGAGTATCGGGAATTGAACTTCCGACCTCACGCTTTCCAGGCAGGCGCTTGTGCCGCTGAGCTGAATCCCCAGACCCTTGGCTGGCTAGTTTTCCTGGCTCCCACTGGCTATCTGTGGGAGATCCTGATGGTGACTGGCATACACACAGAGTGCTGGGCTGGGTGCTTCTCCCTGCTCATGCTGGTTACCTGCAAGAGAGTCCTAATTGCAGCTGGTATGTGCACCAGAGCGACACTCAATTTGTATTTTCTTGATGATTAGTAATCCTGAATATTTTTTCATGAAATTATTGGGCATTTGTATGTCTGCTTTTGAAGAATATCTGTTTAAGTCTGTTGTTCATCTTTAAGTTGGGTTATATTTTTTACTGGGCTTTTAGTAGTTTCTGATATATTCTGGATATTAATCACTTTTCATGTACATAATTTGCATAAATTTTCTTCCATTTATAGGTTGTCTCTTCATTCTGAATATTTCTTTTGCTGTGTGGAAGCTTTTTACTTTTGCGTAACCTCTTTTACTCATTTTCATTTTCCTTTACTGTCTTTTTGGATCTTGCAAACAAGATAATCTTGGCTTGTTTCAGTGTCTGGAAGCATTTCCCCTACATATTCTTCTCATAGTTTCAGGTATTACATTTATATTTTTAAATCCATTTGGATTTGATTTTGTAAATGGTTGGGGTTAGGGTTCTAGTTTTGTTCTTCCCTGTGTAGATACACAGTTTTCCCTGTGCCACTTAGTGAAAAGGCTATCCTTTTTCTGTAGTACATATCTTAACACCTTTGTGAAAAGTAACTGTTGGTAGATATGCGGTTATTTTTCTAAGTGCCCTATTGTGTTCCACTGGCTTGTGTGTATGATATATGCTAATACCATGCTGTTTTGATTACTAGAGCTTTGTTTTTTGATAGCATGATATCATGGAAGGAAATGTAGGCATTTCCCTATTGTTATGGTTGCTCCACACATTATCTAAGATGTAGGTTCTTTCAGTGGTTTCAGCCTTCTGTATTTAGCTTTTTTCATAGACCTACAAGGCAGATACTATATCTTTAAGCAGCATTTTATATTTAAGAAAAAATTGATGAGGCCAAAGTATAAAAAGAAACCACTGTTTGTCAGTATGGTTTTTTTACCGATTAAGAAACAAGATAAACTTGAATTTGAATTCTGAATTACACATGTTACTTTTTCTAGTCTCAATTTCTCTACTTTTAGAAATGCAAACATTGTAGTTTCATTTCACCATATTTCTGTGAAAATGAAATGAAAAAGTTCATGTAAAGACATATAGCATTTAAAAAGTTTGGCATGATAACTGAAATATGCTAAACCTTAAATATTTCTTTCAACCTACATATATTGTACACATGCCACCCATTACCAAGAATTTATGTTATAAAAAGGACTGTTAAAGGATGTACAAAGGAATAAACAAGGAACCAGGACCTATACTAGTATAATGTGTAGAGTTAGATATATAGCTATAAGAAATAATTCAAGAAAACATGTAGTGTTTTTTGTACATTTTACCCTGTTTATATTATCTCAATTAAAAGTTTAAACTATAGATTAAAAACTATGAAGTATTAGAGGGAGAAGAGCTTTTGTATGCCTTTTCTTTTAGCGTCTCTTTTAAAAAAGAGACCTGCAGCAGCTAAATTGATGACCCTAGTCATGTAAGTGGTAAGTGGTGGAGTTGCAACTAAGCACAGACATAAATTCTCTGTTTGGTGTGCTTTCTTTCCTTCAATTTTAATCATCATAGGGCCGGGGATTTAGCTCAGTGGTTTAAGTGCCTGCCTGACAAGCGCAAGGTCATGAGTTTGATCCTTGGTACCAAAAAAAAAAAAAAAAAATTTAATCATCATTAGGGCAACTGAATTTATTCTGGTATGTGTGAACATTTATTCTAAGCACTATACAAGGGGTACTCAATTTATTTAGTAAATGAATAAGTGATGAGCCTCATAAACCTAGTTAGCCATAGCTTTTTTCTAGTGAAGGAGTTGGTCTGGTTTTCAGTCAACAGTGATTCAAAACAGGGGCAGGATTGAAGAGGCTTCCTATGTTTTTATTTTTTTCCAGGCAGCCTTTTCAAAAAGTCCTATCCTTTTAAGAGTTATCTTTGATGCATCTTTTAACAATTCTGTACACTGTTTTTTGTGACACTATTTGTCAGAATTTTTCTCTGCTTGTGCAGTCATCTTGTAGGTGGGCCTACTGAATTTTTCTTTCCTAAACAGTAAGATCAGTTTCTTTTCTCAGATGAAATGTAGTTTTTTAAAAAGAAAATTCTATTAACCTAAAATCATGCCACTGAAACCAGGATCATACGTGAGACTAAATACTCAAACCATATCACACTGGGATGCATCATGTTGTGTACTTCAGAGGTCTACAGTGTGATTGTTTCATTTTTCAGCTGTTATTCAGAATTTTAAGAGGACCTCAAGGATACTTTTCTTAAATTTTAATTGCATTTGTTTTATTGTCTTTCTAGATTTTTTTTGCTTTGTTCAGAAATTCAAAATTATTTCTTTCATCAATTCCTATAATAAGGTAGTTTCACCTTAGACTTTTTTGGGGGGAGGTAGGGGGTACCTGGGATGAACTCAAGACTTCAGTTTGCCAAGCAGGCACTACACCTCTGAGCTAAACACCAGGCCCTACTTTTAACATCTTAAATGGAAGTCAAGCCTAGTGGCACACACCTATAATTTTAGTTTTTTGAGAAGCTAAGTAATGTAGATCTCAAGTTTGAGATGAACCTGAGCAATTCAGGGAGATTCTTTCTTAAAATTAAAAAGGAAGAGCGTAGGTCTGGGAGAGATGTAACTCAGTGAGAGGCCTTGACTTCAATCCTCAAAACTGCCTAAAAGGGGGTGTGTGGAAAATACACAATTTAGGAATATAAGTGGGTGTTTTCATTGGGGAAAAAAGAAATCTAAAAGTATACATTAATAATAAACATATGAATGAATATATTCAGATATGCTTATTTACATATTGATAGAGGAGACTCTTTGGTCTGGTTTTACTTAGACAAGACTGGTGAATGCTGCCTATTGGGAGGCAGTTCTTCATGGGTTTCTTGCTTTGTGCACATTTTGCAGGTAGAGCCACTAATTGTTCCAAAGCAACTCAGACACTTGATTTTTGGTGTGGGATTGGGATGTGGGAGGAGGACACTGTTAGTATAGCTAATGGCTTTGGAGGATAGGGATGATATCTCCTACCAGAGAAAAAGCAGTGTCCTAGATACTTTGGACACTCTAATGTTTTCCATAGAACACAGAGAAGATCCGGGATCCTTACGTTCAGGATTCTTCACTTTCACTGCAGCTCCCTGTGCAACACATCACCTGGGCCTCTTCATATTGCTCTGTGGACATTGGAATTCTGGGACCCCCATGGGGCAAGTAAATGCAGATATTGTGGCTGCTGATCTTGATATGATTAATAAAGTCATTTGTCTTTGATTCAGGACTCTTGAATCTATGGTATGCCAATCTGCTCCCTTAAGATGGTTAAAATTTCAGACACTCATGTTTTTTCATTTTGCAGTCATTGGAGTAAACATTTATTTATTCAGATTTACTGATAACTCAGTGAGGACATTTTGATAAGTAATGAAATATGTATGTGATCTTAAAGTATCTCTCAGAGATTGTTTTTTAATAAAAAATATTATTTGGTAAGGGCATACATGGTGCCAAGCAGCATGTGGTAAATATACCTTCTTCTCAAATTTGCCATCACCCTAAAACTGCTCTAAAAAAATTAAGTCTTCAGCCAGGGTTGGTGGTGCATGCCTATAATTTTAGCTATGTAGGAGGCCAACACAGGAGAATTTCAAGTAACAAGGGAAGCCAGCAGACATAATCCTTGGCCTAATCTGAATGCACTTAGTTACCAAGAGGCCGTAGTAGGGGCCGGAGGTTTTAATGTGGTCTAAAAATGATGTTGGGAGATACATTTGCCAGACTGTGAAACACAAGGTACCTTGTTTAGTCAGAACAGTTTAGGTCAAACATGGTTATGAAAAACAGATGAATTTTGGTGATCAAGTTGTACTTTGACAAATATCCCATTGTTTGAACATGCAGTAATTTTTGAAAAATGTGAAGCAGCTTGGACTGCAGAGATTGAGTTTTCTCTTCTCAACTTCGTTGCCTGCTCACAGAGGTCCTGCCTTTCTGCAAAAGACAGAAATAACAGGGCAGAAGAGATATGTTAGAAGCTTCCCTCCCCCTTCTATTTCTTCACTTCCTTTTCTTTTGCAAATCAAGTTCTGGGTATGCTGTTTGGTCAGCTGCAGGTCTTGCATTATTCTCTGCTTTAGGAGCAGCTTTTGTGCTTCAGTCTTGTGGATAATAGTGTGTTCTAGTGAATTAGATAGTTTGAGTTTTTCCCATTGGTAGAAAATTGATACTTAAGGTTAGTGAAACATGTTATGTTTCACTGGCTCCTCTGGCCAGAATCATTCTAGATTATCCAATATCTATTCCCACTCCAACAGGCTTGTCCATAGAGTTCTGTTCCTATAATTTAAAAATTACATTAATAGCATAGCAGGCCAGGGATGCTTAATGTAGAGAACTGCACACAGATTCAAATTCTGTTTAATGACTGATTTTTTCATTTATATTTTTATGCTATACTATTTTTGTTGCTTCAGGATTTTGTGTTGCCTCAATCATTTTATTTATCTATTTGGTATTATTTATTGCATATGTATAGTATGTAGAACATTTGTGCAATACTGTGGCTTTGTACAAAGTTTTTATTATGGATAATTTAGAATTACTCTGTTCAGTACGGTAACCACTGGCTACATGTTATTTGATCACCTGAAATGAAGATAGTCTAAAATGAGATATGCTGTGCAGTATGTACCAGATTTTAAAGACTCATCACTAAAACAGGAAATGTAAAATGTTTCATTAATAACTTTTTATTAGTTGCATATTAAAATACTATTTTTCCTATATTTCAAATTAAACATGTTATTTAATAATATTTATAACTTTTCATTTTACTGTGCTTATTAGGAATCTTAATAATGCATATTACAGCCAGCATTATGTTTCTGCTGGACATTGCTGCCTTTTGGATTGTATTAATATGTTTAGTCTTTCCATAACAGATTGTGAGTCATGATTATTGAGCCCTCTTTTATTTTTCTTTCAATTTCGGTAATAGCACATTTCAAAAATCCCATCAGCTTTTGTCAGTTTGCTATATCATTTCTGAATAAATTTAGGACCGGGGTGTATGTCTCTGGGCAACCACATTCGTTAATAACAAAGTAACATTTGTAAAGTGATGAATATTACTCAAAAATCTTGATTTGGTGTCCCCATCATTTATATTAGAATTTTTATCTAACTTACTAAAACTTAAAAGGAAATCTTTATTGTTTGGTTTTTGTTTTTTTAACCTTTATAGCTACAGAGACATGAGGTCATATTAGTTGCATGATGTAATAAATTGTGAAACATGAAAGAAATAACTCGATCTTGAGCATTTAGTCATTTGTGAAACTATAGATAAGTACAAAATGATTTTATATATATATATATATATATATATATATATATATATATATATATATATAGTGATATTTACAAAGATTACCTTTTATTGCTGAAATCTGCAGTGCATTCTATTTAGAGGAAATGGACTGGGAAAATTTTGTTACTTGCCTTGCTGTGTCTTTTGAAAGCTTGGTGCTTTCATGCCCTGGGACTGCTGCCAAGATACAAGTATTGCAGTGCTCTGTAGATGACTTCATTTTCTAAACTTTGAAGCTAAATCTTCAATGTATGCATTATATATACTAGTGTTGAGCCCCCTGCAAACATTTGTGACAATCTTAACATCTTTTGTCATAATGATCAAATAGTTTAGTTTGCCTCCCATCCTCTCTAAGATTCAGTATGGGAGATTGAACTCAGGGCTTTATCACCGAGATATATCCCTAACTCCTTTATTTTTTAATTTGAGACAAGATCTCACTAAATGCTAAGGAGCACAGGCTGTACTCAAAGGGCCTCAACCTTCCAGAGTGCTAGGATTATAGGTGTGTGCCACAATGCCTGTCTAATTTGTTTTTCTTTAGGTGGGTCATACATGGTATTAGTGGCATATATGAATTTGAGAATGTGTTTAATCTGTTTTACACATAGCATGGATACTTCTCAGTGCTAAAGGGATTCAGTGACTTGAGGCCTCACTAGGGAGTAGTCCTAATGAGGAGCGAAGTTACTGGCAAATTTAAGGTGGGGAGAAAAGACTCTTTCAATAGAGATGCTTAAACAAGAGGTAGAAGCATGATTTTTAGCTTAGAAGTATCATATGCATCTAGACAAGGCTGGCCTCATAATAGGAACCCAGAATGAGATGGTTTTTCTTTCTCCTTTTGAGACAAGGTATTGATAAATTGAATGATTTTTAGCTTAGAAATATCATATACATCTAGATGAGGGTAGCCTCATAATAGGAACTTAGAATGGAAGATGGTTTTTCTTTCTCCTTTTGAGACAGGTTATTGCTAAATTGCCCAGGTTGGCCTCAAATTCCGATTATCCTTCTTCAGCAATCTAAGTAGTTGGGATTGTAAGTGTGTACCATGATACTCCGTTTTTTTTCCCATTGTTTTTTGTTAGTGGCTCTCACATGTTTTTGCATTGCACTTCTTGGTAAGATGACTAGTCTTGCTGAGGCAGGGGATTTCTGAGAGTTTGAGGTTGGCCTATGCTACATAGTGAGTTCAAGACCAGCCTGAAGTGTACATCAAAACTCTGTCTCCACTCACCCTCCCAAAACAACAGTCTAAGAATATTAATATTTGATTATATCTTCTCATCCATTCTCGTTCATTGAGAAAAGATAAAGAAACATGCCACATATTTTTCACATTCAAGAAAAGTTGACATAAATGAAAGAATTACCTAATGACAACTATTTTTTTTTTTTTTTGGTACCGAGACTCGGAACTCACAACCTTGTGCTTGCCAGGCAGGCGCTGTGCCGCTGAAGTAAATCTCCAACATAATTACCAATATGTATGAAAGTTTCTTAATTTGGCAAGGGCATCTGTGAAAATTTCCACAATGAGCATATGTAAGGACTAAATTTTAGAAGTATTCTGAAAGAAGATAAAAAGAAATGTGACAACTTCCACCTATTTTGTTTGTATTCCCCAAAGTCTTAAGTGGAGAAAAATAAAAATGGTAGATAAAAATACGGTGCAATATATAACTCATAGCACTTTTCTAAATCAATTATATTCATCATGAAAATGCAGTTGAAAATAAACTTTTTAATATGCTATATAAAATTAACTTAAAAATGTACGAGGTCTGTGATGAAAAATTAAAAATTCTATTAAAAGACAAAGCACAATAAATGGACATATAACTTTTAATAAATAGGTTATCTAAATGCTGTGAAACTATCAGTTTATTATGAATGTAATTTACAAAATTAGTGAGTTCAAATAAAGATTTCTGTAGGAAGATTTTTCCTGATTCATTTAGTGTTGCTGAGCTGTGTACGTTGGTGGCAAGCTGTCAGAACTGGAAGCTGCATTGTCGTGGCATGTGACCCAGTGAAGCTCTCCTGTATTTCAGAAGGAAACATTTATGAGGGTTTCTCTTGTCAGTGTCTATGGTAGCAAATAGTGGAGGCAATCAAGTATTGATTACTGTAGGAGTGGATTAATAAAACTGATGTTTTGATGTGATTGGATGCAATATAGAACATATACCAAATAATTGTGAGAATCAACATTTAAATGTAATAATATACAGATTTCAGGGATATGTTCCTGAGGGGAGCAAAGTAAAAAATAATACAACTGATGGTGTAATTCATTAATATAAATTAGAACAGACCTATAGAATAATTCTGTATGTTCTTGTTTAAAAAATACATTCTTATCTGAATAAATATAAAATGTTCTGAATGATATATACAGTGGGTACCTATGTTGATGAGGTAAGTGGAATTAGAAATGAAGCATGAAAGATAAGAGATAAAAATATATATAATACTATAGACTTCAAAGTATGTCTTGAACTGCAGGACTATTATAAAATCAATCCTTTACATGTGATATGCTAATAAAAGTTAATAAAAAATGCTCCAAACTGATTGTATTTGAGTATTAAATTATTAGAAAAATTCTGTTAGAATTTTTTAGAAGGCTGCTAGATTTTTTATATAGCACTGTCTTTACCCTGAAAAACTTGAGAGTGTTCACAAAACATTAGAGGATAATTTTACAAATTTTTTGTCTTCTGTGCAACCAGTATTTCTTTTTAAGGTCACTGATGTACCTGTCAGACTATACCAGGTAGTATTTCTTTTGTGAACCATTTTGAAGAACCAAAATGCTTTGTTGCTTTGTTGCTTGAGGCAAGGTTTATGTAGTCCAGTAGCAGGTCACTCTTCCCAAGGAGGGGCAAGATACAATTATATAAAAAATCTAAGTGATTACAGTTTGTGTACAATCATACTTTCTTCCTTTAACAAATACTTATTTCAGATATATTTTATTCTATGCAAGTGGGTTTCAAATCAAGTTGACTGAAGACGTATGTCCAGGGGTACTTGTTTGGAGTGAGTAGATTGCTAAAAATTTCAACACCTAGCTAAACATGAGCGACATCCAGGAGATCTTTTTTTTTTTAAAACAGATTTTATATTTAAATTGGGAAAGAGATATATAATTAAATAACTTAACTACCCAATGTGGCCATTGAGTTTTAAGCTTTTCATCTGTAATTAACAAGTGAAATACATTCATTCATTCACTAAAATAATTTTGATGAAGATTTCTTGAAATCACTTTAGTTCTACTCGTCTCTTTTGAAGTTTGGTTTGACTTTGTTTTAGCAGTGTGATTTGAGGGAAGGAAGAGTTTCAAAAGGAAACTTTCATCCATTTTTGGAATGAAGAACCCCAAAGCTTTACCCTTGTCAGGCTGCTAAAAGTGCGTCTAGGTTGAGAACTTGCACAGAGAAGGATGGTTTGTTGGAAACAACATGAGGTGGTACTAGAGATACTTGTCTTGCTGTGCGTGATCTTTGTAATTTTGGCTTTAAGTTTCCTTACAGGTATAGACAAATGAATTTTATAGAGTTATAGAGAACAGTAAATGAGAGAATTTATAAAACTTCTAGCTACTGTTGTTACCTCACATATAAGTATAGTGGTTGTTTAATATTAATTATTTGTAACAATAATTTCCTAACAATGGATAAGGCCCCTTCTTTTACATCCTCAAACCTGCCCACCTCTTACATTGTCAACACTGATAACCAATGTTTATTTTTACATTTATGGTTAACTTATAGCTACTTTAAGAGAAATCTCTACTATATGCTTGTAAACCTGAAGCATAGATTTAGTTTTCCATATCCTTATTTCAGTATACTTAAAATACTCATTTCCTGAGCCCCCTATGAAATATTTTTTATGAACATGGCAAATACAGAGGATTCAGCTTCAACCAGTTTTGAATAGTACCAAAGCAAAAAACAATGCTATAAGGAAAGAGAAACTGGGATGTGAGAATGGAGAAGAGAAGGAAGGGAAAAGCAAAAAAAAAAAAAAAAAAAAAAAAATATATATATATATATATATATATATATATATATATAATATACTACTAATTTCTCTCAGTTCATTGAAAAGAAAGGTTTATGCTAATATTGTTCAACAATTAAATGCCAATATCTTATACTCTGAGTAACTAAAGATAATAATACACAATGTATTAACCATTGTTACTCTTCTGTTATCTTTTTTTTTTAAACTGGTAGCAGGGATCAATCTCACGACCGCATGCTTGCAAGGCAGGCGCTTATGCCGCTGAGCTAAATCCCCAGCCCTTATTCTGTTATCTTGTTTTGAAATTTTGTGTTTTTTTCCTCTTAAAAAAAAAATAAAAGGATCACTGCCAGCCCTAAGTTAGGCAGAGCCAAATTCATTCTGGACTAGTCTTAGGGTAGATATCATCCTTCCTTGAATTGCAAAATAGTTCTTTATAATGCCAGATTATTGTGCAGTTTGTTCCAGAATCAGACTTCATTAGGACCTCTTACTCAGAAAAAAGCAAAAATTTCCTCTCTCTCCAGGCATAACTTTATTACTTCTGAAGCCTTCAGATATTTGGCTACTTTAAAAATTTGTATTGGCTTTCCATTTCCAGCATGTCTTTGATGTTTAAAGTTGCACTCTGCAGTGGCTATATAGTTGCATACTTGGTGTTTTCTAGGGAATCATGTGATAGCTAGTTACCGTGTCTGTAGTCATAAATGGTAGATAATTTCAGGATCAACAAAGTATTAGTTCCATAGTCATTTTTTTTCAAACAACACAGCAAGGCAGTGTCATTCTGTTTTAACCTTGGCTATCTCTATGCATAATCTAGGAACTTTTTAAAAATTTCCAACAACTAGGAAAGTTCGCTGTCTTGGCATTTGTCAGTTTCTGTACAAATCATTATACCATTGTCTGCTCTGGGTTCTTTCTGTCCTGACCTGGTGAGATTAGTCAGTGAACATTGGGATACCTTGGTATAGATGTTTGTGTTGCTTTTTGTTTCTTCAAGAAAGGGTAACTAATGAAGTACCTTTGTGTGTTTTCTAAATTTCATTGTTTAGTGTTTTAAAAGAAAATACAAAATTTTGAAGAAATAAAATTATATGTAGTTTCACCAAAAGTTTGATCTGCTTCTATGCAGATACTATTCTTTAGACACATCTGATATAGTTTACTAACATTTAATTATCCTGTACTGTGCATTTCTTTATAATTTGCTTTCTCTCTTTAACATATGCCAGTTCACAAATATCTCTTCTTGTCAGTAAATATAGACCCAATAGTATTGTTTTTGTTCCCACTGTACAGGTTTACTGAATTATGCAATTTTGCTGTATCAGCAAGGGAAGGACATGGTAAAATTTATAACTGATGGTGATGTTGATAATGACTACCACTTATTAAGTACTTATTCTGTGCTATGTAATTTGCTTTGTATAAAAATTTAATCCTTATGGTGTGGGTGGTAGTGCAGACCTATAATCCCAGAGCTGTAATCCCAGGCAGGAAGATCCTAAGTTTGAGCCCAGCCTGTGAAATTTCATACACACACACACACACACACACACACGCGCGCGCGCGCGCACATACACGGGGATACTGGAGATGTAGCTTAGTGTATAGAACCTGGATTCACATTCTCAGTACTGGAGAAAATAAAAGAAGAAGAAAGAAAAATTCTTGTGACAATTCTGTTAAGTATATGTTTCCAGCCCATTTTATAGGTAGTGCAATTGAGGCAATTTAGGAGGATTAAATAAATTGCTTAAGATCCATGACTAAGGGTAAGTCAAAGTTCTAAGCCATACTATTGGAATCTGAACCTAAGTTCTTTCAGCTATAGATATTTTAAATACCATTTTCCTCTGATCTCATTAATGGTTTAGTTAAAATTATTTAAAAAAAATTTGTTTTAGCTGGGGATTTAGCTCAGCAGTGTAAGTGCTTGCCTGGCAAGCATGTGGTCATGAGTTCCATCCCTGGTACAAATTTTTTTTTTTACTTTAAAAATTTTGCAAATGATACAGAATTTTTAAAAAGTAGGAAATTAACACTAGTTGATATACTTCATATTGTTATCTTAGAAGTAGTTGTTCAGGTTACAAGATTTAGGCATGAAAAAAATGATCAAACAGTCAAACAATGAAAGCACAAACTGTTCTTTTTAATGAATAGAGATTATTAGTATAGTTATTTATCTTGCATATATATATACATACCCTATAGGTAAAATTATTAAAGTGAATTAAAGGTCATATATGAAAGAGTTGTGCCCTGGAAAGCTGCGATGTGGGGCAAGAGCAAGGGGGGGGGGACCAAACTTCAGTCACCATCCCCAGTGGCACGAAAGTACCCCCAATCAGTAATCTGTGCATTACCTGTCCTGCCCTGGGCGCCACCCAGGTCAGAGGTTATATGAGTACCCTAACCCACACGTGCGGGTTAGAGAAGGCCAGGCTGTCTGTGGTCATGGACTTCTCTCCACGTCCTTGGGAATAAAGGTCTCTTTTATCTCATATTTTGCTGTTTCACCGTGCCGAAAATCCTAACAATATACATTTTAAGGTTTTTATACTTACTCCTTAGAAATATCCTGTTTACATTTCTTAGGAAAAGAGTTTGGGCATGAAGATTTATCATATTCTCATCAATACTAGGTGTTATTTTGTTTGCTTTTGTTGGTTTCTTGGAAATTTTCACATTGTGATTTTACTTGGATTTTTAAAATCATTGTTGATTATGGATATTCTTCAAAGATTAAGAAGCCAGTCATTTCATTTTGGTGTATGCATGAATTGTTTATACTTTATATATTAATAGAAATATTTTTATCTGAAATACATTTTGAGATTTATGCATGTTGTTGCATATTTTGCTATTTTCTTTTTTTAAATTGTAAAATATTATGACCCCCCTCCCTCCACTTTTGAGACAGGATCTCACTCTGCATTGTAAGTTGGCCTTGAACTCACTATGTAACTCACCTTTGTGGTGATCATGCTGCATCAGCCTCCAAAGTGCTGTGATTAGAAACATGCACCACTGTACCTGGCTAGACTCCTTTTCATGAATACTGATAGACAGTTTAGAGTTGATAATAAATTAACCTGGTGCAACATTTGTGTGCTGTGCAAGTATTTTTAATGGATTTAAATTTTTTCTTTATAAAATACTTAATATGATATTCTTTTATCAATGTATAGATTTCTAGAAAACTATATAGAATTGAACACTGTGAAACTTATGGACATTTTCTTTACTTTCCAGCATGTACTTCAATAGCATATTTTCAGAGCAGATTAAGAAATACTCCCAGCTAGCTAGGGTGTGGTGCTGTGTGCTGGGAGGCTGAGTCAGGGGATTGCCATGAGTTTGAAACCAGTCTGAGCAATATAGATCAATCTCTCCTCATGAATAAGAAAGGAAGAAAGGGGGAGAGAAAGTTATAACCTAAGTATGTTTTGTTTACATAATTTTGAAGAAAATTACTTCAAATATAATGATGCAAGCAGTTTTAAAGTAAAAGGAATGGGAAAAAAAATCTATCATGTAAACATTGACCAAAGAAAATAAGTATCAGCTATATTAATATGAAATAAGTCAGAGGAATGAAAATTACCGGAGATGAAAGTACAGTATATAATGAAGAGTAGTTTCATTAAGGTGAGATAGCAATCCTAAGTGAGTGCAACCCAAACAATAAGAGTTTCAAAATACATGGTATACCAACTGAAAGGACGAACGGATAAATCCAAGGGACAGTTAATTACTTCAAAACTCGTAACAATTCATAGGTCAGCTGGGAACACCCAACAAGATGTTAACTAAATATTTATAGAATACTCTGTACAACAGTGCTGAAATATGTACACATTCCTTTTAAGCAGCCACAAAACATACGCTAAGTTAAACCACACTGTGGATCATAAAATATACCTCAGCAAATTTTGAAATTGTGGAGTCAGACTAGAAGTCAATAACAGAAATATAAATGAAAATCTCCAGACACCTTGAAACTAAACTTTTGTATAATACCTGGGTTTAAGAGGAAGTCTCAAAGAAATAAAAGTATGTACTGAAATGAATGAAAATGAAACTGTGTAGAGCACACCTAAAGCAGTGTTGCAGGTAAAATTTATAGCATTAAATTATTTACATTAGGAAAGATGAAAAGTCTCAAGCCAATAATGTAAGTTTTAACCTCAAAAACCTAAAAAAAAAATAGAAAATAATCTCAAAGCAAGCAAAAAAAAAAAAAAAGAATGGAAGTACAGAAATTGTTAAAACTGAAATGAAACAATAGAGAAATTTTTTTTTCTCTTTAAAAATTTTATAAATGGGACTGGGGTTATGGCTCAGTGGTACAGTGCCTGCCTGGCAAGCACAAGGTTGTGCGTTCAATTCCCAGTACCAAAAAAGAAAAGAGTTATAAATAGGCAGATCTCTAGCATAATGAAGAAAAAAAGGATGATAAACAAATTACCAACATTGAGAATAAATAAAGATATCACTATAGCGTCTACATATATCAAAAGGATAATAAGAGAGTACTATGAACAACTTTATATACATAAATCTGATAGCCTTCAAAACATTAGTTCTTTTTAAAAACACAAACTATAACAATATACCCAATATGCATTTGGTCATTTGAATTAACCTCTGACTGTGAGGGAAATTAAATTCATAATATAAAAACTGCACTGTTAAAATCTCTATGCTTGAATGGTTTCACTGTACAATTCTACTAAACATTTCTGGAGTTGATACCAATTCTATACCATCTCTTGGAGAAAATAGAAGTGGAAGGAACATTACCGTTCATTTTAAGAAGCAATACCCTGACAGCAAAACAAAACAAAAGTAATACAGAAATGAAACTATACACAAATATACCCCATGAGGATAGATGCAAAATTTTGTAACAAAATATTAAGCAGAAATTAGTAATACATAGGAAGAGTATATGACCAAATAAGGTATATTGCACAGATGTATAAAGTAGAAAAATTATATGATGATAGCAATCGATTTTTAAAAGTATTTGACAAAATCTAAAACAATTAATATTTAACCCATTAGTATATGTGAAATAGCAACAACAAAACTTTCTTAGCTGGCAGAGAAGCATATGCAGAAACTTACAGCTGAATTTATACCTGAAAGTTTTCCTTCCAAGATCATGAAGAAAACAAAGATACCTACTTTCATCACTCTTATTCAACACAGTGCTGGAAGACTGAGTGGTGAGACAAAGGAGATAAAAGGAATATAGATTGAAACAGAAGAAATATTACTGTCTCCGTATTCAAACAACAAGATTGCTTCTGATGATAATTCCAAAGAATTCCTACAAACCCTGCTAATACTAATAAAGTATAACAAAATGGCTTCACTATAGCAAAGTGAAGAAAAACATAAAACTCCCATTTTGTTATAGTCAGGGTTTCCAAGGGAAGTAATTTAATAAATGAAAATAACTTATAGAAGTATTTGTAATATTCACCGGAAGAGTCAATCGTAAAAGAGTACAATAGATCTGTGCATGCACTAGAGACCCAGAGAATTCAGCTGAGGGCCTGGATCCCATGACAATGTCTACACAAGTCCAGCCAAAGACCTAGAGCCCATGGCAGTGTCTTCCACAAGTCCAACTGGAGGTCTAGAACCCACAACAATGTCTCATCCAAGTCTGTTTCAAGGATCTGAGCTGGGAAGGCCCAGAGGTCATTACTGGAAGCTAGAAAGTCTGTGTCAGCAGGATGAAGGATCTTCACTGGAGACAGGAAGCAACACTCAAAGGAACAGATCTTCCCTGAAAAGAACCATAGCCATTCTCAGGACCAGTGAGATCCCAAGTTTTTCTGATGATAACAGCTGAGTTCCTCTCAGGAAAGCCAGCATAGCATAACAAGCTCCTTTAGGAAAATCAACAGTGCTAGTCATCATTCCTTCCAGTTCTCTTCTTTATGCTGCTGGCAACAATCAGGAGGTCCTTCCACACCTAGCACCACACTCATTCAGTTTAGCTGGGTCTTACAAGTTGATCACTAGCTAATCCACCACAGTCTATCCCTGGTCAGCTTGATAACCAGACACATTTTCTTAAAACAGTGGCAGATTTGTGAAAAGTTAATGTGTCTTGGTCTACTCAGATTTACATTAATAGGGCTGAGGGTTTAGCTCACTGGCACAAGTGCTTGCCTGGCAAGCGCAAGGTCGTGAGTTTAATCCCTAGTACCAAAACAAACAAAAACTCCACATTACATTAATATAACAGTTGCATATATATCATTCTTATTGCACTCATTTCTCTACCAAAGGAAAATATTCAAAGGGTAATCAAAATCCAAGGTTAAAACTACAATACTTTGACTACCCTGATTGCAAACATATCTAAAAACTACATTGAAATCATATGAAAAAAAAAACTATTACAATCCTTGCTTCCCATTAATTTCTAACAACAGGGCATAGGAGTACTAAAAAAGAAGGATTTCCTGCATTTCAAATACATTGCTTCTGGTGAAAGACCTCAGATCATTTTTCCATTGTCATGGTCCTTCTCAACAACCATGTTTTCCTCTGTGTCATCCTTGCAATCCATAGCTCCACTGGAGCCTTCTTTCTGGCCAAATGCTTCAAATTACCTTGCTGGCTCTTCACTTTTAATTTGAAACATAGGTCTGGCCAAAACCTCTTAACATTAACCATGCCATCATCCCAACATTGCATTAAAAAATTTTTGTCACTTAGGAAATATCTCTAAATAAGCAAAATGTAGACTAGTTTCCTGCCAAAGCACAACATATACCACCTGGAATCCAGTAGCCCATACAGTCCTCAACAGAAGCCACCTAGCCTCATCTTACCAGTGGCATTTCCATTGTTACTGATTTCCTGGCTCTGACCAGAATGTTCCATATGGTTTACAGCATATGAGGACTGGCTCTTTAGCTGGTGTTTCAGAAACTTTCCAAATTCATTCCCAAGGCTGTTAAACCACATGGCCAGGCAATACCACACAATGATCCCACTTTCCTGATGCCAATTTTGTTAATCCACCACACAATTGTATTTTTGTGTTCTGATTGTGAACTTGAAGATACAAAAATTTAAAATATAATGCTATTTTATGGCCTATGTATAGAGAATACTTATAGATCTAAAAGTAATCTATAGAATCTGTATGGTGAAAACTACAAAATAATGAGAGATAAAATCATTGTGAATAGTGAGACATACTATTCATGGGTTGGAAGCCAACGCGTACAGTAAAGAATTTTTCCCAAGTTGATATACAGATTTAATGAAATTTCTATAAACATTTCAGCAAAATTTTTATAGATTTATAGTTTTCTAAAATTTGTATGTACCTTTTAGTGGTCCTTGACATGTTAAAGACCACTGAATAAAAGGATAGATTGGGGAGTTATAATTTAAATCATAGTGCACCTTAAAAATAGTACAGTGACTTGCATTTTGATATTTTATATTAAAATTCATGCCATATAATACTTCATTATTTATTGAATCATTTTTTTAGATAGTAGGCATATAAAATACACAGTTACATGCAGATTATTCAGGTTAGGGTTTTCTGAACAAAAGGGACACTTACCTTAAAAGTGAAATTTAAATCTTTCCCTGATCAATTACCCTAATTATAGAGGAAGTCTGTGCTTTTGTTCTAGTCTGGTAGGTAAGTTGTAATTTTACACAGTTTGGTTTACTAAGCATGATTAAGACACTATTCCCTTTGAGGTTTACCCTTTCACTTTAAGGTACAACTGTTTATCATCTTGGGTCAAAGGTTATAAAAAATAGTCATCAATTAAAGCTTTATTGGTTGTAATTGGTAATGCTATGAAAGGAGCCAGCTGAACTGAATCTGATAATAAAAGACTCTTTGTTAAAATATTTAATAAATTAACACTCTGTGTTTGAAGGGAGAAGCTAATTACAAAGGCCAAGATGGTTAATCATACTGTTTACTTTCTTCAAAAGCGCAGACTCAACTACTCCATAATCATTAGACATCAGATATCTTTCTCTTTCTGTTTTTAAATTCTGTAGACTGTGTTAGTCCCTAGAGAGGATGCTCTTCTTTGGTTTATGTTTGGGTATAGCAGAAGGAGGAAATGCCAAGACAAACACAGGTTATAAGAGCCATCTTAAAAATAAACAAGACTCTGTTAGAGTATCAGACTGCCTCTGCTTTTTTCAGAAAGGGTCAGAAGTTTATGTAGATTCATTTTTGTAGGCTAATTGAATGATATCAAGAATTGGGGCATTTTGAAGTAATGTTTTTAATGATAAATTATCAGAACAATTCCTTTTCACACACATAGTTTATTTTCCTAAGTGTTTTGACCATGCGTGGCCCTTGAATTTAGGCATTTTTCAAAGCCCTAATATAGGGAAAGAGGAGTTGTGACTAATAGCACCATGACTCTTGAATGACCCTGATGTAGAACTCTCTGAGTTGTTGCATCTGTGACTTGAATGTTTCTAGATTTAAGCAATAGGGGGCACCTTGGATTTGTTCCTTACACATGTTTCTATAGTCTCATCTTAGAGCAGTTCTAATGAAAGAAAATCCTGTTTTGGGCCTGCTGTGCAAATTAGCCATATGGTGAAGTGTAATATCCCGCTGAACATCATTATGGGGCCCTATGAAAAGTATTCCCCTTTACACATGGAAGCAAATTAAAATAGCCCTTTCAGTTTTTCTTTTTTCTTTTTTTTTTTTTAAACTGAGTAAACCTGTCTTCACTTGGATACTGTGATAGTTAAAAGGGAGTTCCAGCTGCAGTGAGTGTGGTGAAATTACAGGCTTTGTCCAAGACCAAATGGAAGTTTTGCTTCCTGTAAGCAAAGCCAGAAGAACAATAGCGTGTTTTTTTTTTTTTCCTCTTTCCCTCCCTTGCTGTATGTCATTGTCCTTAGGTGCTTCTCAACCTGAGGGTTATGGTCAGTGAGAAGGACTCAGCCCGTGGTCTCATAGACCTCATAATGATGCCTACTAGCAAAGACTTCCTAGATGAAGCACTGTTCAGCCAGCCAGAAAATGGCATATAAATAATGAAAGGATGTAAGGGGTATCCTTCCATACATTGTAGATATCTTGCCTGTGTGAGGAAGGATCCAGGAGCAAATATTTTTCCTCTGTAAAAATAGTCATGGAGTTGCCACTAATGTTTAGAAGGATTGGCCTAGTAATCATATGAAATATTCACATGTCTATGTACAGTTGTCTTTTAGAGTCTGTAGGGGATTCATTTTCCCGTGCAGAAACCAAAATCTGTAGGTACTCAAGTCCATTTATAAAATGGGATGATATTTGCATATAACTTATGTATATCTTCCCATATACTACAAATCATCACTAGATTGGTTTTACTGCCCAGGTTAATACAAATCTGTGTAAGTAGTTGTAATACTATATTGTTAAATTGTATGTATTCAGTACAAAGACAAAAAAAGTTTTCAATCTATGGTTGAAACTATAGATTTGGAGGGCTAACTATATACACTATATGTTCATCTTTTATGAAGAAAGAAATCCGTGGAAATGTCTTTCATCTGGGCTTCTCTGTTCCCTCAATATGAGGTTTGAATGACCCTGACTTGTTTGCTTAATGGTAAACATTTGTAGCCTATGATGAAAATTTGGCTTTGAACTTTGTAAGCAGTCAAATTTATTACTTTTACAGACAAAAACACAAAGCGTCACACTTATGTTCATACTGAGTGCCAATATTGTTTGTGTTTCCTAGTTTATATCCAGACAAGCGTCTGGACACATGGAGAAGAATTGAAGGTTTTCACTTGGGTCTTTATTTTTATTATTAAACATTGTTCAGTGATTCTAGCATTTGCATGGTGAGCAAATACAGTATTTGTTTAAAGAAAGGGAGTTGGAGCAGTGTTCTGGAGTAAAAGTGGGTCATATCTCTTTGGAGAAAAGAATTTTCCATGCAAAGTTCAGTAAAAAGACTATGTAATATGTGACCCTATTTATATGTGCATATGTATGTGTGACTATCTATTTGGAAGAAGAAATAACCTGTAAGACCAGATATCAAAAAATAAATTATAATTCTCTCTAAGTGTTGGAATTTTTTGTTTTGTTTTGTGAAACAGGGTGTCACTATGTAATTCAGGCTAGCCTTAAACTTACTGCTTAGCCCAAGCTGGCCTGGAACTCACAGGGGTCTTCCTGCCTCAGCCTCCTGAGTGCTGGGATTACAGGTGTGCACCAACATGCGCAATGCTCAAATAGTGTAATTTCGAATGGCCCTTCCTTTCTTTCTTCCTCCCCCCTCCTTGCTACTTTTCTCTCTCTCTCTTTCTCTCCCTATTCCTGCAAAATTAGTGCTGTTTAATTTTTCTACAAGTCATATATTTTACTTTTATAATTTGTAATTTAAAAAGAAATAAACATTGTAGAAAATGCAGCTACATTCTTTTGAATGGTTTTGTACTTTTTTGTTATGTTTGATATTATTGATTCTGAAACTATGCTCAACTATAGCAGAGAAAGAGATATTTTGACAGCTACTGTTAATGTCCGGTTGACTTATTGTAAAGTGCTGTGTTACTTATGTTGTTCTGTTCTGATCTGCTTTGTTCTGCCCTCTTTTGTTTTATTCTCTTTAAAATAAAAATAAAATTTTAAAAAAAGAAAATGCAGCTATAAGAAAAACATATTTTAGAAAGAACTATTTCCAGCATAGCCTGAGAAGTGTTATTTCCTGGTTAAACATAGTGTTAAGATTAATGATTAGGCTTAGTGAACTAGATATGGTTTTAGAATATTTGATCCTTAGTGCTTTTCTTCAAGTTTATCATAGGTGTGAAATAATATTAACTATTTAAATGAAATATGGGTATTGTATAAAGTACTTAGTGATTGAGGTTAGTAAGATGGGCATGATGGTGCCTACCTGTAATCCTAGCTCTCTGGGAGACTGAGGCAGGAAGATCACAGGTTTGAGTTCAGTCTCAAAAAAAAAAAAAAAAAATAAAATAAAATAAAATAAAAAGGCTGAGGAACTAGCTCAATGTAAAGCCCTAGGTTCAATCCATGGTACCAGGAAAAACAAAACAAAGTCAATAAAGCTTGGAAGATATTTCTCTTGTTTTAAAAAAATTACAGGATGTGTTGTGATCACTTAACTCTGATAGTTTATAGCTCAAGGAAAAGAAATTTGTTGTAAAGTTATAATAATACAAGTTTTAGTATTTAGATTAAATTTCAAATGGGGAGCATACATTTAACACAGAAAATGTTAAAGCCTCTCTTGGCTCCTAAGTCTTTCTTAAATTTTACCAAAACTTCTAGATGCATGAAAATTTGAAAAGTTATATGGTCATTGATAAATACAGCTGATAATTAACATTTTTTTTCTGAATTTGAGTAAAAGATTTTCTAACTGTTGGGTTGTTTAGATGGATCAAAAACCTACTTGTTGAGTGGCACATGTTTAGCTGGTTTACTTAGAGCAAACATACACTTTATTCTTTTTCCACTGTATGTCCTCTGGCTTTAAAATACACCCTGAATTAATAAATACATTATTTGTTATTCAGTCTATTTTTACTGCTGTAACAAAATATCACAGATTGGGTAATGATGTTACATATTAGAAATGTAGTTCTCCTGTTTCTGGAGGCTGGTAAGTGTGAGATCAAGGCACTGGCAGGATTGGCTGCTCCTGCTCCCAACATCATGCCTTGTTGCTGTATCAGAGGAGAATGTTGTGTTCTCAGCAGATGCAATAGAAAGGAACAATGGAAAAGAAAAAATGACTTCTGTAAGCCCTTTGAAAAGCCCTAATCCCATCCACAAGCACCCCACCCTCATGATTTAATCATTTTATAAATGCCCCACTTCTTAATACTATCATATTTGTGATTAAATTTGAATATAAGTTAATATAGATCATATTTAGTGACCTCTGTGTTACATGAAAAAAATTTTTTTAAGGCTACCATGAGTGTGGGATCAGGAACAGAGTAGTGTTGCTTATGTTAGGACAGCTTGTCCTGTGCTGGAAAAAACTCAGGACAATGCTGTCAGCCTTATGTTTCTATAAATTTTGCATACATGGATTCAACCAATCACGTATCAAAAATATTCTAGAGGAAAAACTGCATCTATACCAGTGATGTACAGATTTTTTTGTCATTATTCCCTAAATAGTCCAATATACAACTAATTATATGTCATTTACATTTGTGTTAGATCTTTTAAGTAAGCTAGAGATATTTAAATTATATGGGAGGAAGTGTATAAATTGTATGCACATACTATCTCATTTTGTGTAAGTGACTTAAACACTCACAGATGATGGTGTCCACGGGGGATCCTGGAATCAGCCTTTCACAGATACTTTTACCTTGGTTTTCTTTCACATAAAGAAGTTCAGATAATTAAATATTTGGAACTAAATAATAGGAGACTAATTTGACCAGTCACTTAGTAGACACTGGACTTAGTTTTTGGATTGCTTTTGACACAGCCTTTGACTTGGGCATATCAACCTGCTCTGTTGCTGTTTCCATAATGATATTCAGTATATAGCCAGATGAATAGTGAATGGGGTAGAGCCAAACCACAAGCTGAGTCTGGAGGAAAGCACTGGTCCAGAAAGAACTTTTGTTCAAAATCGAGCCACTGGGGCAACAAAACAGTACAAAGCAAAATGAAATTTGAGAAAATGTATTGATTACAGTGGATCAAGGAACATCATCCTAAAAATCCATAGGAAATATTCTAAAAATGATTTTCCATAGAAAACAAGAAGAAATTCTTAAAACTTATCTGTTACAAGGAGTGTAGTCTCTGTGAAACAAGAGTAAACTTTAATCGAATAAATGGAGATAGAAAAATAACAAGTTGATAGTTACTCAGTGGCCTAAGTGACTGCCTGGCAAGCACAAGGTCATGAATTTGAACCCTGGTACCACCCCCACCCCCCCAAAAAAACCAACCAGCCAATCAACCAATCAAATAAAAAAACAAAAAACCAGGTTTAGATAACTAGGAATAATTATAAGGAAATGACCATTACAGTGGTAGATGTAGTATAAATATAAAAGTGGAGCCTTTCAGGGATAATACATTAACACTTTATTTATATCTTAAATTATTTACTCAAGGAAATATATATTAAATGCCTTTATGTACTTCACACTGTTATTATGATTGGGAGTACAATAAACAAGGTAAACTAGAACATGTTCTCAAGGAACTTGTAGCCAAATGAGAGAAGACAATAAACAGTATCAGGTATAGATATTCCCTGCAAAGAATTAAAAGGGACTTGTGTACTAGGCAATACTTTCAATTTTAAGTCAAATAGTAAGCCTTCTCTAAGGTAATAAGTTATATTTGAATAAAAAAAGAGTCACTTTTTTTGCTTCTTGTTCTTGCTATGTCTTTGTGTATTTTTATTATGTAGGCATTCCTTAAATTATAACCCCTCCACTCTGAATATTATCTCTCTGCTAAGATTCTGAAACCATCTCTAGCCTAATCCAGTCTCCCAGCTATAGACCCAGGTGTGCCTACTTTTTAACACTTGTCACTAGGGAGTCACTAAAAATGTTCAGTACAGAAGTCATCCTCATGTATCTCCCCAAATATAGTGAATTCTTTGTTGATAGTAATTTATGTTCTATAGAGTCACTGTGAACACATTGATAGTAAATACTTAGCCATTGCTTTTAGAGGAAATTCACAGTTTCCTAGGAGATTCTGGTTATATTTCATCAACTAATCAATGTATCACTTTGACTTGCAAGTATTTATGCTTACAGATCTCTATTTAACATGTTGTTGAGTAATTAACATTGAACTCGGTAAATAGGAGTATACAAGTTGTTCAATGATGCTTATATAATACATTTTTTTTGTAACTTCACAAGTCTTCTTGAGTTTAGGAACACCAGGCAGCATTTTAGCTGGGACCCTTTTTATTTTTCTTTATGTTTTTCTTTTTGGGGGTATTCATATTTTTTTTATTAAATTTAATTTTTTATTTTATTTAAAGAAAGAAAAGAAAATTAAAAATAAAATAGAAAAAATGAGAAAAATATAGAATACAGAATTCAAAAAAATTAACATCATAAAATCGCTAGTTGATACATTACATATTGTCATCATAACAATAGTTGTTAAAGTTACAAAATCAAAGCATAAAAAGTGGCCAGACACCCAAACATTGACAGTGCAAACTCTTCTGTTCAGTGATCTAACAGAAATTTAGTAATAAGGTCATCTATCTTACACACTATACGTACCGTTAGATTCTTTTGAGCACTTTCCTTCTCTTTCACTATATCTATGATACTTTTTGGATCCCATTATTCTGTCAGTTCTTATTAATTTTTACAGTAGAGAGACAATGTGATATTTACTAATGTGAGTCTTGTTTAGTTCACTAATAAAGATATTCTCAAGTTGCCTCCATTTACCTATAAAGGCCTCAAAGATCATCCTTTTTTATAGCTGAATAGTATTCCATTGTATAAAATACCACATTTTTTTCATCTACTTTGTGGTTGATAGGCATTTTGGTCATTTCCAAGATTTAGCTATCACAAACTGGGCTGCTCTGAACCTGGGTGCACATATATCACTGTGACATGACTTTTCAATTTTTCTGGGAAAATACCCAGGAGGGGAATAGCTGGATTGAATGGAATTTCCAATCCTAGTTTTTTGAGGAATCTCCATACTGATTTCCACAGTGGTTGCACTCCCACCAACAGTGGAGAAGTGTTCCTTTTTCCCTGCATCCTCGCCAACATTTGTTATCAGTTGTTTTCTTGATGGCAGCCATTGTTTCTGGGGTGAGATGAAATCTCAATGCTGTTTTAATTTGCATTTCTTGAATGACCAATGATGGTGAACATTGATTCATATATTTATTTTCCATTGTATATCTTCATCTGAGAACTGTGTGTTCATCTCCAATGCCCATTTTTGGAGAAGGTCTTTGAATTTGGAGGGGCTTAATATTTTTCAGTTCTTTGTATGTTCTGGATATAAGTCCTTTGTCTGAGGAATTGTTGGCTAAAATTCGTTACCATTCTGTGGGTTTTCTTTTCACTTTGTTGGTGTTTTCTTTTGAAGTGCAAAAACTTTTTAGTAATATGAGATCCCAGTTGTTGATTTTTTGAAGTATTTCCCATGTGGTTTGTGCTTTATTCATGAATTCTCTCTGTACCTCTATCTCTCCAAGATTTTTACCTACCTTTTCTCCAGTAGATTTAGTGTTTCAGTTTTAATATTTAGATCCTTGTTCCATTTTGACTTTAGTTTAATATATGATGATAGGCATGGGTCTATTTTCTGTCTTCGGCATGTGGAAAGTCAATTTTTCCTACACCATTTATTAAAGAGGCTGTCTTTTTTTTCCAGTGGACATGTTTAGCTCCTTTGTCAAATATAAGGTGGCTGAGTGGTAGTGTTTGCATCTTGTAATCTGTTCTGCTGATCCTCAGGTCTGTTTCTTTGCCAGTACTATGCTGATTTTATTACTGTGGCTTTGTAGTATAGTTTCAAGTTAGGAATTGAGATACCTGCTGCCTTGCCTTTGTTGCCCAGAATCATGTTTGCTATTCTAGGTTTCTTCTGTTTCCAGATGAATTTTAGGAATATTTTTTCTACATCTGTAAGATATGTTAATGGCATTTTGATTGGGATTACACTAAATCTGTATAACAGTTTTGGGAGTATGGCTACTTTCACAATGTTGTTCTGTCTAACCAAGAGCAAGGAATATCCATCCATTTTCTAATGTCCTCTTCAATCTCCTTTTTTAGAGTAGTGTAATTTTCAGCATATAAGTCTTTTACTTCTTGTTTAGGTTGATTCCTAGGTATTTCATTTTTTTGGATGCATTTATTATGAAAGGTGATATTTCCATAATTTTTCTCTCAAGTGATTTTTTTTGTTTGTGTACAGGAATGCTATTGATTATAAAGTATCATGTCATCTGCAAATAATGATAATTTAAGTTCTTCCTTTCCTATCTTTATTTCTTTTATTTCTCTCTCCTGTCTGATTGCTCTGGCTAATATTTCTAGAACTAAACTGAATAAGAATGGTGGTAGTGCATATCCTTGTTTTGTTCCTGATTTTAGAGTGAAGGCTTTCAGTTTTTGTCTATTTGGTATAATCTTGGCTGTTGGTTTGTCATAGATGGCCTTTATCAGACTGAGGTAGATACCATTTATTCCGAGTTTCTGTAAGGTTTTTATCATGAATAAGGGTTGAACTGTATCAGAAGCTTCTTCTACATCTATTGAGATGACCCTGTGGTTTTTGTTTTTGCCAGTATCTTATTTGCCAGTATCTTATTGAGAATCTTTGCATCAATGTTCATTAGTTAGATTGGCCTATAGTTCTCCTTTTTGGTTGGGTCTTTCTCTGGTTTTGGCATCAGTGTTATACTAGCCTCCGGGAATGAGTGAGGGAGGATTGCTTCTCTTTCTATTTCATTGAAGAGTTTAAGGAGTATTGGTGTTAACTCTTATCTAAATTTCTTGTAGAATTCAGCTGTGAGTCCATCAGGAGCTGGGCTTTTCTTGTTAAGTTTTTAATCACATTTTCGATTTTAGTACCTGTTACTGAGTCATTCAAAATTGGTATATCTACTTGATTGAATTTGGTAGTTCATATGTTTCTAGAAATCTCTCCATTTCCTCTGTGTTTTCCACCCTATGTGAGTAGAGATTTTCAAAGTAGGTGTTGATGATCTTTTGAATTTCGAAGGAATCTGTACTAATTTCCTTCTTTTCAGTCCTGATTGTGTTGATGTGAGTTTTTTCTTTAGTTTTCTTGATAAGGCTGGCCAAGGGTTTATAAATTTTGTTTATTCTCTCAAAAAACAAGCTCTTTGATTTATTGATTCTTTGTATTTTTTTTTCTTTTAAATTGCATTAATTTCTGCTGTAATCTGTACAATTTCCTCTGTTGTATGAGCTTTGGGTTTGACTTAGTCTTCCTTTTCTAGAAGTTTGAGATTTGGCATTAAGTTATTTATTTGTGTTTGTTCCATTTTCTTGATGTGACTATTTATTGCTATACATTTCCCTTTTAGGACTGCTTTCATTGCGTCTCATAGGTTACAGTATGTTGTATCTGCATTTTCCTTGTATTGTAGGTATTGTTTTATTTATTTTTTTTTATAATTTTATTTAAAGAGGAAAAAACAAAACAAAATAAAACAGAATAAAGGGTAGCAACCATACAGTATTCCAAGGAAAAAAGGAAAAGTATAACAATAAAACCTAAGAAATTATTACTTGACTAATTACATACTGACTTCTTGGAAATAGTTGTTTAAATTACAAAGTTAAAGCATGTAAAGTAGACAT
>PVJX010001028.1:120299-186900 GCA_004027295.1 Dolichotis patagonum | reverse complement strand
ATTCTTAAGTTATAGATCCTCTTGTCATCTTCCAGTCTTTGTATCTTTACTGCCTGCTCCCTTGTTATTTTTAAGAGATCTTCCCTTTCATGATCACACATTGCAAGCCTGTGTTCAATTTTTGATAGTCTATCTTTGGTTTCTTTTAAGCAGTTTTGCCAGCTTTCTATGGAGTCTTTAGTTTCCTGATAATCTCTTTGAATCTGCTTCATGAATGCTAGGTTTTTCCTGAATTCTTCATTAAATTTTTCTCTCCATTTGTGTTCCTCCATTCTTCTGTCTGTGTCTTCTTGAGAGATGCCCAGCCTTTCTTTTATTAACCTACTTATCTCTTGTTTAATTTGAATTAATATTTCAGTTTTGGTCCCGCTTACGAGGTCCTGAAGATATCTCTTTATGTCTGCTACCACTGTGTGTGATGTTGCACATTTGCTGCCCTCAATCTCTTTTGTATTTACCTCTCCTCGATCAATGTTCTCAGGGTTGGGGGCTGGATGGTTTTTCTTATTTCTCCCTTTCGTCATGTTTTTGGTTCCTTCCATACAAGTGTACAGTGTAATTCTCAGACCTTTTTCTTGTTGGTTAAGGCTCCTCTAGAGGGCGCAGGCTAGGAACTTTTACCCTCTGTAGTCTGCTATCAGAGATTAAAGTTCACGCACAGGCAGTGTGTGCTGGCTCCTCCCCTCCGGGCCAGTCAACCTTTGCAGGTCTTCACTGTGTCAGTGTGTGCGGATCTCAGGGAGTTAATTTGTAGCGATTCACTGGGTCCCGGCCAGGAGCGTGGCCTAGTCCAAGCAGATTCCACCAATCTGCTCAACGAGGGGAGCAACCAACTGAAGCCACTTCCTTATGGAGTTAGGGCTCTCCTGCCCAAATCCAACATGTCGTCCAGTTGGTTTCCCCTTTCCCGTGGGAGAGTCTTATTCCCATCACTCACCGCATGTTGATGCCGGTCCCTGAGAACTGCTGGGCTCCCAGACCTCCAACTTCAGCACGGCTGCGGTGCAGATTCACGGTGCCTCTGGGTGGGTCCTGTGCAGGACCGGTCTGGGCGGGCCGCACGCAGGGCTGTTCAGCTCCACGCTCTGGCGGCTCAAGCCAGTCACTTCGGTGTGAATCGCTTTGTCAGGTCTCCGGCAGGGATTCAGGCGGCTCGAGGAGGGTGCTGTGCTCGCTGATCTTAGCTTCTCTTATGGTGGCCCCAGGACCTCATATTCGAGCGGTGTTTTGCACTTTAGTTTCTTCGTGGGTTGTGAGAGTTCATCTCTTTCTGTTTGGGTCTCTCCAGGGTGTTTTACTCTGGAATTTGAGCTGTCTCTCTCAGAGAGGGTTCCTCTCCTGCTACCTAGCGGTCTGCCATCTTTGGACTTGTTGAGTTTGGAATATATTGATACATAGTATACTGAAACATGTCTTTCCCCGGGCATTTAGCAGTCTGTTCTAACATGTAGTAAACTTGAATTATTAGAAAAAAATCTGGGTGGGGTAATACTGTAGGCTCTCTCCTTGTATGAACCATGGTCTTCAGATTATTAAAATTCGTGTTTTTCATGTGGTTACAATGGTGCAAACAGGTTAGGGCAGTGTCCTTAACAAAGAGTTTACTGGTAAATCATGGAAGAAAGCCATACCTTGCATCTGTCTTAGAAACAGATTTGTCACCAGACTGAGCCAGTGTACACTGCATTCCTCTTCCTCTAAAATACCTTTGAAATTATCTGTGAACTTAACTAGAGCGGTTACAGTAGGATTTCTTAATTATAAACAGTTTTCACAGTCTCCTTCTTAGAAAGATTATTTAAATGCAGTCATTTGTAGGGGACGTATTGCTGAATATTTTTATACCTTATAATACTCTTACCCTGCAGATGGCAGGAGAAACAGGTAGGTAGAATTTTCCAGATAATTAAACTTTCTCAAAGATGACAGATGTCTGAACAAACAAGTACCTGAACCAACACTCAGATGTTTAAATCTGAGGGCAGGGGCTGCTTGGCAGACTGAAGTGGCAGCTGTTAATACCAGAAATAAAAGGGTAGAGTTGTGTGGTTTGGGGTAGGGCTTCCAAAACACCATGCAGGGAGATTTGTGATAAGTAAAAATAAACTTACCCAAATTTTCTTTTCTTTCAACACCTCAAATACTTTTCTTCAAAGTTTAAGGAAATCTAAAACTTACAATGTGGTTTTTATTATATCATTTCAACTTCTGAAGCAAAGATCATAAAGATGTACATACTTTTCATTGTTTTTCAGTAGGGGTGTATGTGTGCATGTGTGTACACACATGTTGGATTATTAGTTTTTATTTTTACTGTGAAAATTTTCAAGTAATCAGAAAATCAAAGAGAATAGTATCAACATTCACTGTTTCATTTAGTTCACTTTTTTTTGACAAATTTTTAAAAGAAAATCTCATATGTGTTTACTTAACCCTTAAATACTTCTGTGTCCATCTAGAGAAAAGACTGATACAGATTCTTTAGAGACCTTTTTTTCCAAGTAGAAACTGAAGTCAGCTTTGCAAAAGGCTGGCCCATCATCCTGTGATAATGCTATAGTTAGAATTTGGTCCTTTGGTTATTTGGCCTAATATCTCTTGGTATAGAGCACCAGTTATTAACAACTCTACACTTCTATTTTGCAGAAATCATTCTGTTACGGTGAACCAAAGCCTTCTCACACTAGCTCAAGAAAGGGAACAACTTTAGGAACCAGAGGCAGGCACTCTTGTCAGTCTTTCACATTTCTCTTTCCCTAACTGGGCATTGTACATGGCTTCACCTGGACCTCAGTCCTGAGCTATCCCTTCAGGCTCAGCACTTGTGCTATACTGAATCTTGGTTCAAATTATGAAGAGAGAGAACCTGTCTTCTATATCATAGGACAGCCTATCTTTAAACGTGCTCAGAATGCTTCACTAGCCTACTGTTGTACAAAACAACACAAAACCTATTTTATAATAAGGTGTTCAATATGTCATGTTTATTGGAAACCTGATGGGATGAAAAATATAAAACAATCTGAAAAATGTTGACTGCACAGTGTACTATAGAGAATGAATTGTTTACCCACCTGAGAGGTTGGCAGACTGGGAGCTGTGGCTTCCTGCTCCCTCCCAGCATCACAGAAGAACATTGTAACTCATTATCAGTAGCCTCAAAAGAAATTGAAATTCATTATGCAGTTTTCTCTCTAACACTGAGTAGTTGTAAGGGGCCATCGGTAATACAGACAAGGCCATGTCTGGACTCTGGGCAGGATAGTTTACAGATGAAAAGACCCCAGATGGCACAGCATTAATTGCAGTTCTCAATTCTCCATTTTAGTTCACAGTGATACATAGAGTTTGACATTAAGTTTGAAGTAGATTAATCACTTAGATTTTATAAGTATTCGAGAGGAATGCAATTAGTAGCTTAGGACTGTTTTGCTTTATAATTTAGGGATATTTTAGCAACTTATTTTTATTTGAAGGAAGTGCTTCTGAATTTAATTCTATGGTCTAGATATGCTTATTAATTTCTTAGTAGTAAAAATATACTGACAAGGGCTGGGGAGTTAGCTCAGTGGCATAAACACCTGCCTGGCAAGTGCAAGGTTGTTAGTTCGATTCCTGGCACCAAAATAAATAAATAAATAAACTGGCAAATAACAAATATTGCCCATTTTACCCCCTTCATAGGATGACAATAACCTGTTAAAACAACAACTGAAAGATTTTCAGAATCACCTTAATCACGTGGTTGATGGCTTGATTCATCCAGAAGAAGTGGCAGCTCGTGTGGATGAGCTAAGGAGAAAACTGCAGTTAGGAGCTGAGGAAATGAGGTAAAGCGAAATCTAGACTTCCAAGTATGGTGTGTACTTCACAGCCTCAGAGTTACAAGTGCGAGGTTCAGTGAGCTCGTCTTCTAAGTTCTGCAGATTTCTTTTACATGGTTCTCCTTACAGTATTTCCAAGATGGAGACATACAAGCCCATATAATTTTGTCACTGAATTTTATTTTATTTTATTTTTACATTTTGTGTCTTTTACATTTTTTGATCATGTTTAATTAAAAAACATAAAGGTACTTAAGAGTCATACAACCAGGCTTGGTGGCACATTTCTATAATATCAGTACTCAGGAGACTGAGGCAAGAGGATTGCTGTGAGTTCAAGGCCAGCTTAAACTACATACATACATAGTGAGACCTTGTCTCAAACAAACAAACAAACAAACAAAAAAGAGCCTTACTTGCAAGTTCATTATATATAGTTAGGAAGTATTATGTATTTTAAACAGAAACAAATATCAATAGAAAACTGAGGTTTATTTCAAATATATGAACATTCTTAGTCTGACATGAGCCTGTGTTTTCAGTGTGGAAGAAGTCATTTGATAAAATAAGATAAAATGATCATTTGGACATAGGAAGTACTCAGTAAGTTGCCGGGAATTGACACTACTCTCTGCGTGATTTGGGGTTTTGTGTGTGTGTGTGTGTTTTATCTTTATTTTTTAGTCTTGCACTAACGTTAGCATTGTGTTTGTACCCAGCATCAAAAGTAAAATATCACATTTATATGGTATTTTGTCCTTTCCAGAATCCATAGCCCTTCAGATGTCTTAGGAAAAAGTCTTGCCAGTTTACAGAAACAATTCAGCGAAATCCTTGCACAGTTCCAGTGGGAAAAAGAAGAAGCACAAGTTAGAGAGAGAAAACTCCAGGAAGAAATGGCTTTGCAGCAAGAGAAACTGGCAAATGGACAAGAAGAGTTCAGGCAGGCCTGCGAAAGAGCCCTTGAAGCAAGAGTAAGAAAAATGAGGAAGAGGCAGCTGGAGGGTAGCATTTGCAAGCACTAATGTTTCCAGCAAATGACAGTGCTTCCTTTGTCATGTAAATTCAGCATAACTGTTGTTGTTTTCACTCATAACAAGTCTAGCTGAGTGTGACTAAAGTCCATCTCTGAATATGGTTACTGATATAAAAGTCAAGCTTGTAACACTGTGTCTTCTTGTATAATAAGCAGATAAATAATAATACATTTCTAAGGTATAGTATGTTGCCAGAGTCTTGAGTTTTTGGACATGAGGCAAATGTTTAAATGGATCCTAGAGAGCATTGAAGGTGAAACCATCCCCAGTAATTCGTTAGTTACAAAATTTTTTTACATTCTTATAGTAAAGTGAAAGATAATTCCATAACAAATTTTATTTTAAAATAAAAACTTTTATTTTATTTTTAAAAATCATCCTTGAAACTTGATTTCCTTACAGATTAATTTTGATAAGCGGCAACATGATGCAAGAATCCAGCAGTTGGAGAATGAAATTCACTATCTGCAAGAAAATCTAAAAAGTATGGAAGAAATCCAAGGCCTTACAGATCTCCAACTTCAGGAAGCTGATGAAGAGAAGGACAGAATTCTAGCCCAACTCCAGGAGTTAGAGAAAAAGGTGGGAGACTAGGAAAATGAGACACATAAGTAGCTGCTGCCCAGGTCCTGCCCTGGTGAGTTAGTCAGCTGAGAGGAGTGTGATCCACATTCACTTCTGACTACATTGCTGGGCAGAGCTGAACAGACCTCAGAGAGATCTGGATGGGTGTCATTTAGTCAAAGATTTGAAACTAGGGTGTCCTGAGAGATGGAAACAAGAGAATTGTGAATGTAACAATTAACTTTAGGTTCAGTTAGATAATACTTAACAAATGATAATGGTATGAATTTTCCTCCTTAAAAACTTTTTGCCTTGATGAACACATCCATAGGAAATTACCTTTATTATCTCCATATTTTCCGTTCTAATACTCTGGCCTCTCTGATGGTCTTTCTCCAGTTACCCTCAATCATGTATTCCTGTTGTCATATTCTGGATCTTTATACATTGAGAAATTGTACTCAGCATTTCTAAAAATCACAGACCAAAGTGTCTCACTGTGGTCATTGCCTTCTGTCTTGCTGGTATCTCTTCACTAACAGTTATTCAACCCTATTGAGATTCCAGTTCTTTAGTCCTGCCTATTCTGTGTTTTAAGCCCTTCCTGTCTTTATTTTCCTCCTTGTCCAGTGTAAGTTACAAATCTGCCATGAAGCCCTGTTTTGAAAGTATCTTTAAGTCCCTTACCCTTTCCATCTGCCCTACTTTCCTGACAGAACTGAAGTTACCTGCTTTCTCTGTGCCTGTACCCATGCTAAGTATTCCTGGAAGAAAAATGTCACCCATCCAGCATAGTGGAATCACTATCATTGCAAGGTCACCAACCTTGCTGAGGCAGTAGTGTCCTTTCTTGGGTAAACTTGCTGTCCCATGCCTCACCGTTTCATACCTTTGCATGCCTCCTACCTACTACCTATCTTCTCTCAGCTTCACTGAGTGATTTGCTTCACACTTCAACAAGAAGACTTTTGCTATAAAGACCAACATCCCTAAACCTATGAGACCCTATGTAAGATGCCTGTTTCAGTCTATTTTTTCATTATGTTCATTTTTCCAGTTCTTAAAAAATGCTAAGTCCTTTCTTTATCACTATATATTGAGGGCCACAATTCAGTAATTGTTTGTAGGTGTCAAGAAATATTTTTATAGTGAATGAATGAATGAGTGAATTTATGATCAATGCAGTTCTTAACTAAGAAAACTGATTCTTTAAAAAGTTTATCTCAGTTTTGAGATTATTTGTTCAGTGGATATTTATGGAGCACCCACTATGTATCAGGTGTTGTTTTAGACATAGGGCCTGCAGCAGGGAACAAAATCTTTAGTCTTTTGGAGCTTACATCTTCATTACTACCAAATGATACGTCTGTTTAATGCTCCATTTGCTTTAGAAGAAACATGAAGATGCCAGATCTCAAGAGCAGTGTCTTAGTTTGGATAAAGAATTGAAGAATCTGAAGAAAGCTGTGGCTGCCTCTGATAAGCTGGCTGCTGCTGAGCTTACCATCGCCAAAGACCAGCTTAAGTCCCTTCATGGAACAGTTATGAAAATTAACCAGGAGAGAGCAGAGGTTAGTCCACAGGAGCACAGCAAGTTTCCACCAGAGCTGTGCACAGCAGTTTGTATTACGGACCTCCTGTTACAGGCTCTGATTTGTCTGTAAATCACCATAAAATTATCCATTTTTCTTAAGATCTAAAGATTTTGTTTTTCCTGTCACAACCCCCAAGAATTTATTTTGTGTGTGAAACATACACCCCTATCTTCAAAGTTTAGGGAGACTTCTGGCAACATGTACCAGGATGGAAGTTTTGAAGACTTGCCTATAATTTTTCTGAATGTTAAACTTTTCATCTTGTACAATTGAGTGAAAAGATGTTATCTGATAGGACTGTTATAATTCCTGGCCAAGGTAATGTTTGTTAGGGTGCTTTACAGGCTCCAGATACTAATGAGATTAAGATAGTAGGTTGGGTCAGGTGTGATGGTGCACATCTGTAATCCCGGCACCTGGGAGGCTGAGGCAAGAGGATCACCACAAATTCTAGGCCAGCCTGGGCTACTCAGTAAATTCAGGACCAGCCTGGACTATAGAGCAAGATCCTCTTTCAGAACAAACAAACAAAAAAGATCGTATAGAAGAAAAAATTTCTCATGATGAGAGCCCAAAGCAATAGCAGTCATGGAAGACTGTGGAACAGAGAAGAAAGGTTGGCCTGCTCCTTCTGATGCCCTCTCAGCCTCCCACTCAGCCCTCTGGGAGTGGGGCAGGCTACTCCACAATGGCAACAATGTAAGAGAAAGTAGGGTTTTGTACCACATGTATGGGACAGCCAGGCACAGTGTGTGACAAAAGCAGAGGTGACAATCTGAGAGGAAGGAGGGATGGAGATGACAACCCATGATAGCAGGGTACCCTTCTCATACTGTCCCATAGGAGTTGCTTGAAGCAGAGAGATTCAGCAGAAAGGCAGCGCAGGCAGCCAGGGATCTGACCCGGGCAGAAGCGGAGATCGAGTTGCTGCAGAATCTTCTCAAAGATAGAGAAGAGCAGGTCAGTGTTGTGTGGGTCCCCTAATCCTTCCCCTCCTTGCTGGCTCTGTCTCATTTCCTAAAAGATCATCTCAAAACACTCTGAAGTACATACAGTACTTTATCCTCTACCATGCGCCACGTGCACATGGTAAACAGAGGGAGCAAGGCGATTTTCCCCTGGTAAAGAGTAAATAAAAATGACAGAAGTATAATTAGGTTGCAATATTAGTGCATCTGGGAAAAAATTCATTCTTCAGCAACTTTATATTTTTTAATAGTTCCGCATGGAGGTGGAGAAAGCAGATACAGGTACTGGAGGGGCAACCTCTCGGGTCCTAGAAATTGAGAAGCTGAATGAGATCATGGAGCAACAAAGGGCAGAGATCGCAAGGCTGCGGAGTTTACTAAACGTCACTGGGGCTGGTAAGGCATTATGGGATTTGGCTGTAGCAATGGTTTTATAGTTGTAAAAGCAAATCGTCTTGTTTTTCACATTTAGAAAATATATTTAACAATAAGACATCAATCCATGCTTAGAGAGCTGTGATAGTTACTTCATAAGTTAAAGAATTTAAAAACCATTTTAAGTGTGGTATTAAGGGACTTGATTTGAGACACAGAGTGTTTGTGTTTGTAGTTCCAAAAAAGTAATGTTCAAAAGTGTCTATTTGCTGTTTCTGAATTACTTGGTAAAGGAAGCACAAAAGGATGTGCTTGTTCCTCAGTGTCAGCTCAAACCAATTATCAAAGGGCAGTCTGCAAGTCAGCTTTGAGGAACTGATAAAATTCATTGGCTCTGGTAAAATCTTGTTTGTATGTTGAGAGAGAAATAAAGTAGATGATTTCATGCCAACTTCACAGAATGGCTTTCCTTTACAGATAACAAAGGAGGCTTTGAAAATGTTTTAGAAGAAATTGCTGAACTTCGACGTGAAGTTTCTTTTCAGAATGATTACATCAGCAGCCTAGCAGATCCTTTCAAAAGACAAGGCTATTGGTACTTCATGCCACCACCACCACCATCGTCCAAAGTAGGAATACTGAATTTTCCTAAAGAAAGTATAACATTAGTTCCTTTCTCAAGCTTGGGAACAGGTGACAAGAACATTTATACACTAAGCATTCCTCAATGCTTTTAGCATTTAAGATGAAGATGGGGCCTTCATGTGGAAGAGGGTGGTTGCCTATCTGTGTTCAGACAGTGTATTGTGGGGTTCGCTGACTGAGGATGCCATAAGAGGATAAAGTGACTTGGGCCCAGAGAGTCTGTTGAAAATGGTTATGGAATTGTGTAGAGCTGCAGAGAAGAAAAAAGTACCTGGATTTCTTTTTTATTTTTTTACCAAATGTTACAGGCCAAGTGCTAGGCATTGCTGGGTTATGGCAATGAATGCTACAGCCCCTGTTCTCAGAGCCCCTGCACTTAAAAAGCTCATGGGCCTTGCCAGTGTAATTACAAAATAATGACATGCATGTAACAACAGGTTTGACCTGTGTGCTTTGCTTACAGAGAGGTGTTAAGGATTCAGGAAGCAAGACTTCACACACAGGGTTGTGAAGTCAGTACTTAGCAAGCAGCAAAGAGTGGGCTATTAGGAGGGAAGAAACAGCTGTGTGGAAGGGGAGAGTTGGCTTAGCCATGGCAGGTAACCTTGTAGAGCTAGAGAGTTTGATGGGAACAATAAAAGATAAAATTGGAAAAGGAGATGAAGGTCATGGTTATTTGAAAAAGACTTAAAACCCCTTCAATGTAATTATTTGGGTCATGAGAAATGGATTGTGTGTTAATATGATCAGAATTAGAAAGGATAGTCTAGAAGAGTGTGGAGGCTTGACTTGTAGCAAGGTGAGATTTTTATGGGACTGAACTCATTGAAGTGAAGGGTAGAGAAGCCAGAGCTAGATTAGTGGAGGTGCAAAGAGATGGGGTTAAGGAATCTTAAGGAGCCACAAGGGTCAGGACTTGGTGACTGAATGTAGGAAGTGAAGAGCAGACAACAAACTACTCCTCTAAAGCAAAGGGGCTAGGTGACATCCTACTAGAATCAGCTGACAGTGAGGGAAAAGCAGCTAGACATACCAGGTGCCCCAGGATTTGTAGGCTTACCCAAAAGCTGAAGAGCAGAATCCCTTTTCCAAAAATCCAAAAGAGGAGGACAACATCCTGGGCACAGCCAGGCTGGATAGAAACACTAAGTTAGAGCAAAACATTGTAATTCCGAGAAGGGTGCAAGCTTGGAAGGTGGGCCTGCGGACTGAGAAGGGGAGAGAATGGCAGAATTGAGCTTTAAAGCCATGCCAGGCTCCCAGGACAGCAGACTAATAGTATCTCCCCTTGAAAGTTTGTTGTTTTCCTTTGCCTTGTTTGCTGAGCAAAGCAAAAGAAAAGAAATGACCGGTAAAAATAGGTACAGAGAGAAGAGCGACTGATACTCAGGAATCTGGTCATTTATGGAGAACTCATTTTCATTTCTCTCTCTGCTCCAAATCAACCTAATCAAACAGCCAGATAACATTTCTGTGTGGTTAGAGACTTGTGTTTTCTAGAAAACTGTACCAAAAGGCAGGATAGGATGAGAGATAGACGTGATTAAATAGGTATCATTTGGTTGCTTTTAGCCCACTTTTAGTCCTTCATTTTCACAGGCCTCTTTGCTATGATCCCAGTGTTGCATGCATGGCCCTGCTGTCTGTCTGCATGGTCTGCCTGATACTGTAAATCAGCTGAACCAAGAGGGTAGATCTGTGCCTTGTATCACCATGTAATCAATTCTTACTTCTGTGTGTGAAAAATAAGAATCATGATAATGAGACAAAACAAGTGCTTTCTCTGCACTCTTTTACATATTGACTTTGCTCTAATATTTCTCAAAATCAGTCTTTCCATTTATAGTATAGTGTGTGCTTTCCTGTCATTTATTTTAGGTTTCCAGCCACAGTTCCCAGGCCACCAAGGACTCTGGTTTGGGACTGAAATACACAGCCTCAACTCCTGTTAGAAAACCACAGCCTGCACAGCAGGAGGGGAACGATGGCAGTGGACCTCCACCTGCGTCAGGATACTGGGTCTATTCACCCATCAGGAGTGGGTTGCATAAATCATTTTCTAACAGACGTAAGTCACATCACATAGGGAGGTTTCATTTCTCTTGGCTGTTGAATAACCTTTTACTGGGTCCTGGAAATCTATAGACACTGTCTAGACTCCTTCGTCTGCCCTGTGAGGCCTTCTGTCATCTACTTGGCCACTGATCTTTGCGTATGATACCTGACTGCTTGAGATACATGCTGAGTTCCTCAGACCTCTGTGATTTGTTTTGTTTTGATTTCTTTGATTTTGTTTTTATTTTGTGGCACTGGAGATTAAACTCAAGACCTCTGTAATGCAGTGTGAGTGCTCGACCTCTGAGCTAAATTCTCAGCCCCAAGCCTTCATGTTTTTAGACATTCTGTCTAAAATATCCTTCATCATTCCTCTCCCAAACCATTTCTTACTGATCCTTCAAGACTAGGTCATCAAAGAACACTCCTTTTATGAAGCCTTCCTCTGCTTCTTCCTCCAGACCAATCAAGCAGCTTCTTTGCCTATCCACCTAGAGTGTGGTGCCTCCTCTTCTAGCGTCATGGCATTAGGCTCGTTCTGCTAAATAAAGCGAAATGTCCTTCAAAGCTCTAGAGGGAAGAGCTGGACTTAGATAAACCCTGGCCCTTGCACTTAGGAGCTGTGGGATCGTAGGAAAATTATTTAGCTATGCTAAGACTATGGATGTATAGTACTGCCTTTTGATGATTTGAAACTATTCCTTGAGTACCTCCTATGTTCCCAGTTCTTTGTCATCAGTAGTAAGCAAATGTAGCTCTTGCTTTTAGGGGAGACAAGCCATTACACTGGAGAATGTCACGCATCATGACAGTAAATGCTGAGTGCTATCTAGCCTCATTGCACATGTCTGTTGATCTTCTGTGAGGCACGAAGTAAATACTCAAATTATTGTGACTAAAGACTGAAGGAAGAAATAAACTAAAATCTGCATAAGAAAAACTCAAGTATCAACTGATGAAAATTCTTTGAATTCATGTTTTGATCTCCTTTTGACTTTTGTTTCAGAATTTTATTCTTGTATCTCCAGAATCGTGTTCTAACTGCTGTTGTTTCTGAATGTATGTGTCTAATAAGCCATGGGATAACACACTCTTGTGTCTCTCTGAAGATGCAGACAGTGAAGGAGATAGCCAGGAAGAGAGCGGGCTGGATGACCGAGAGGAATCCCCATTTGTGCCTCCTCCTGGATACATGATGTACACCGTGTTTCCTGATGGTTCTCCTGTACCCCAGGGCATGGCCCTGTATGCACCGCCCCCTCCTCTGCCCAACAATAGCCGACCTCTTGCCCCTGGCACTGTCATTTATGGCCCGCCCCCTGCTGGGGCCCCCACCGTGTATGGGCCTCCACCTCCCAATTTCTCTGTCCCGCTTATCCCTATGGGTGTGCTGCATTGCAATATCCCCGAACACCATAACTTGGTAAGTTGAAAGACATCCTACCCTTTGTCCACACTCCTTCTATGAGAGCTCAAAGCAATATACAGTTGAGTCATTTGTTTACACATGGGTTATATCCCAAAAGAGTGAGTGTAAGGCTGATATTTAGAACTGAGCATGTATTCTCTTACAGAAATACTATTTTGAATAGCATTTAAGGTCCCAGGCTAGTCTAAAACCTGGTTTAGCCATTTTATCACAGAAATACTGTCAATCCAGATATTAACCATTTTCTTGTATTTTTGTATTGACAATGACTATAGTGAATATATATAGCACCTGTCAACAGAAATATATATATATTCATTCATATTAGTGCCTACACTTGTACACATATGTATATGTATGTATATATGTATTCACACATAGAGTATATGCACACACATAAAAACAGCATGCAGCAAATTTTGGTGGTAATTATTTCTGGGTAGTAGAATTTGATTATTATTAATTTATTTTCATAGTTATTTTTATATATCCAATTTGAATTATTTTCTCCCTGAATGTTAGGAGCATTTCCCCATGATTTTACAAATGTTTTTAAACAGCATTTTAATAGTTACACAACATTTCTTTATTGGTAGGTACTATAATTCACTGTGTAAATTCTTACTGTGTTTCATATTTTTTTAGGCCAGATTCCAAGAAATGATTACTTTTTAATTATTAGATGACTTCCTAAGTTTTTTATTCTAAAGCAATAAAACTGCATTCAGGCTCCTCTTTCAAACTTAGAGCCTTCAAAAGATCAAAGGGCACATAAGGGACTAGGACACCTGGTCTCATATCACAGTCCCATTTTTATAGGTCAGATGAGTTTCACAGGGTCTGTGTGCATTTACATGGTTAACAGTAGTAGTCGCTCACATTCTCTTGTGGCTTTTCAATATGCATTGTAATTTGTAGCAATTTTGTCTTTTGAGCATTTATTGACAATCTCTTAAACTGATTCTTTTACTCTGCAAAAGTATCCAAATGCTTATATAGTCTTTCAGGTACACTTTTATACCTCCCTGCATTTGTACATATTTAATTCTTCAGTCTACAGCATTCCCTGCTTATTTATTCTTCAGATCCCAGAAAAACACCTCTTCCTCTGGGCAGCCTTCTCAGGTAACTGTACTCCAGTGTGTCCAGCGGAGGGAGGGACCTCGGTCTGTCTCGACTGTAGACGTTGAACCCTGTTTGTCCACAAGTGGCCTGGTGAAAAAGTTAGAAGTTCTGTTAGTCCATCAGATTCATCTGTGGCATGTGAAAAAAACTTAGCTTGGCTTAAGTTTTCTTTTCAGGTTAAAATTTTAGAAACCACCATCAGTTTTCAGGTCATGGACATGACTTTAACCACAGTTAATTTTAGTTTGCTACTGGAATGAAGAGAGACATCCTCTGATGTTTAGTACTGCATTTTTATTTATTTTTTATTTTTTTTGTTCAGGAGAATGAAGTTTCTCGATTGCAAGACATAACACAACATTTAAAATCAAAGCGACAGGAAGAACAGTGGGTGAGAGCATCCAAGCGGCAGTATGAAAAAGAAATGGAAGAGTTGCATTGTACTATTGATGGTCTTTTGCAAGAGAAGCAAGAATTAGAACTTGATGTAGAAGAATTACACAGAACCATCCAGAAACATCAACAGCGAAAGTAATGATTTTTAGCTTTGTATTTTTATAATTCAAGATGGATATGATATTAGTTCATTAAGATAACGTAGGTTATACTGTCTAATAAAACTTTATATGCTCTTGGAACTATTTTAGATGAGAACTGTCTAGAACAGAAGACCCTAGTCACATGTGAGCACTTAAAATGTGGCTACTGGAACTGAGGGTCAGAATTTAACTTAACTTTAATTAATTTAGTAGTCATCTGGTGAGCACCATTTTAGACAGAACAAATCTGAGTTGTCTTGGCCCATCTTCTGTGGTCTGTCTTGGAGAATAACACAGGGTTCCTCTCCCCATACCCTACCAAAAAACATGACAGGGCTCTCAACTCCTCCCTTCTCCACACTTCTTAGGCATCTAGTTGGTATCCCAGTCTGCTAACTCTGTATATAAAAAGCTGTTGAATTGGTCACTTTCTGTCCTCTCAGCTGCTCTGGTCTTTAATTATTTTTATCCTAGGCCACTATAGTTGCTTCCACACTAGGCTCCATGTCTTATTTCCCACTCCATCCTGGGGCACACTGTGACTGTCAGTACCATTAGAATATACACCGCCTTCCACAACCAGAACCCCATCTGCCTTTTTACCCTTCTCTTCCATGTGCAGTGTTTGATCTGAGCAACTTACTTTTCATTGGTCTCTGCAGGCACCACATTTTTCCCTGCTGCCACACTTTGGCAGTTGTTGTCCTGTGCCTGAAATGCTTTCCCTGTCCCCTCCCTAGCTCCACTCAGTTCATGAAGACAGAGGTCAGGCAGCACTGTTACACAAAGCCATTTTCTTCTCGGGAACTGACAAGGGGTTAGCAACCTTGGACATAGTGCTGCTCACACACCGTTGTGAGGGCCTTGTGCTCCTTGAGGACAGTAGCTGGGCCTCCATCTCTGGGCTCCAGCACCTGTTGTAACACATGCAGTATCTGTTGCTGAGGCCAGTTTCTACAGACCTATCTCCTGTACAGCCCATGAATTATGGCAGTTTCCCAGTTTCTGTCACGTAGGTCAGACTAACCCAGGTGGCAGGGGGTCCTATGAAGGCACAGAAAGTGAAACGTGGTCACTGCCATTTGGGAACAGACACAGGACTAACCTGGCAGGGAAAACAAGGGCCACATTGAGAAGACTGGGAGTAGATATTCAATGGTTAGAAGGATGATCATATCTACTACTACTTTTGTGAGTATATATTTTCATGAGTATGGAGCTATTTTGAGGTTGAGGGTTTTTGCCTCCTTTTGGGGGGAGAGTGGGCAGTGCTGGGGATTGGACGCCATGAATGCTCATGCAATTGCTCTACTCATTGAACTATATACCCATCCCTTTTTCACTTTTATTTTGAGGCAAAGTTTGTAAGCTACACAGGCTAAGCATGAATTTGTGATCCTTCTGCCTCAGCCTTCCAAGTAGCAATGAGGTCTTGAGAGGAACAGTAGAGTTGGTTGGGTAACTGCTTCTTTTCCTAGTTATAAAACTTTAATGAAATGATCATGCTAGAAAATAGAACACAGAAAATAGAACACAACACAGAAATGTACAAATAGAAAGGTAAAAATATCTGTGTTCCTTCATTTAAAGAGAATCTGAGCCGGGGATTTAGCTCAGTGGCATAAGCGCCTGCCCGGCAAGCGTGCAGTTAGAAGTTCAATTGCTGGTGCCAAAAAAAAAAAAAAAGACAATCTGTTAATATGCTGTATTTTTATATTTTTGTCATGCAGCCATGGATAATCAATTCCATTTTCAAATAATTTTGTCATGTTAGCCTTGAGTTATTGAATCATGTCATACTCTTTGATTTATCAAATATTATCATAGTTTAGCAGAACAGAGTAAATCACAAAATTAGATAATCTTCAGGTCAGACTGTGAACTGGGCCCTGCGGACAGTTTTAAGGGAATGGATGATCACTGGAGTACTGACTTACTTTATTTTTATACTTCACAAGGATAAATAGGTTAACATTATTTTGGCCAGATGCTGACAACATAGTATTATTTGTTATTATAACCTAGAAGGAAAATGTGAGGTCGTTGAGTTCGATTCCCAGTACCCACAAAAGCAAAACAAAACAAAACAAACTTAAAAGGAGAAAGAATTCATCATCCATGTTCTATACTGTGTATTTACTGCCATTAGTATTCTGTGTTTAATAAAAAGGTAGACATTGACTTTGAAGATAACCAAATGTAACTGCCACTGTTGTTGCTTCTTGTATAAAGTTCTAAAATCATTGTGGATCATTTTAATAGACTGCACATGTTCATACATTTAAAAGCTTTTAATGCTTGTGTATATGATATGTTTAGGAACTTCCTTGATGGAAATGTTGAGAGTCTTATGGCTGAACTAGAAATAGAAAAATCATTCAAACACCATGAGGACATTGTTGATGAAATTGAATGTATAGAGAAGACCCTTCTGAAACGTCGCTCAGAACTCAGGGAAGCTGACCGCCTCTTGGCAGAGGCTGAATGTGAACTTGCATGCACAAAAGAGAAGGTATGACCTGTTGTGGTTTGGGGCCTGGGCTCATAGTGAGTGAGACTGCTTACTGTTATCTTCCTGAAGGATTACAAAGAAAACAGGAGATAAGAACACAGTGGGGGGGGGCGGGGCTGGGGATTTAGCTCAGTGGCATAAGCACCTGCCTTGCTAGCGCCTGGTCATGAGTTCCAACCCGGTACTCGGTACTTGGCCAAGTCAGAGCGTTCCAGGCTGGACTCTGCTAGTTAAGGAGCTATGAGAATTTGGGCAAGTCATTCAAGGTTTACTTTCTGCATCTGTAAATTCAGGCTAGGAACATGTGGGCTGTTTAGTATGAATAAAATGAATAAAATGAATACCCTACTTTCATATCCTGTTTTTTTGTTTTTGTTTTTTAATTTGAGCTCTGCTGTGTTGTGTTTGTTGTTGCTATTTTTGGTTTTTTAGAAACAGGGTCTCACTGTTTCTAATAGACTGCACACATTCATACATTTAAAAGCTTTTAATGCTTGTGTATATGATATGTTAACATCCCTGGCAACAGTGTAAGATGGCTTTTTTTTTCTTTTTTCTTTTGGCTACCGGGAATTGATGTAAGATGGTTCTAACTATCCCAGAGTCATAGGCTAAAGTTCTGCCTTTCCTAGAGCATTTTAGGTAGATGTGAATTCCAGGATGAAAAATGCCCCTTAGCCACACAGAACTCCTCAGGAACTACTGTTTTTATGGGGGGTCTCTCAGCTGAAATCTATTTAATAGACATCTGTTGCCTAAGAACTGAGGTCATTGGTTTTAGTTACTAAAGAAATTCTATGAGTGATGATTTTAACAGAAACGGAAAAAATCTTCATCTCTTCACACGAGCAGTTCCTTCTGTTGGCACCTGTTAGATTACTGTGAGGGAGCAGGTGTTAGTGGAGAAAAAACTATCACTGGAGAAGAGCAAATGGTTGGCTTTGGTAACACACACAGGTAGTAAGTGAACAAGTACTGAGAATGTCTTTGTCCTTCATCTTCCCAAAATGACTTAGGGAGACAGTTTGGTAAGGAGGAGGAGAGAGAAGCAGCCTTATTTTGTAAGAAATACAGCAGACATGTTAAAACCTGACAGAAGGAGACAAAAAGCTGCTCAACAGTGTGACCTGTGTAGTGCCTAGAAGGTTTTGTCCAGTGCTTTGTGGATGAACTGACACGAAGCCAGCTATCTGAAATAGCATAAAGTCTGGTAAAGTGTCTAGCTCTTCGGGAGCTTGCTAGCCCTTTTGCATCTACACAGGATATTTAATGTTCAACATTTAATTTAATGTAAAGACTCTGACTTTAGTACAGAGCTTCAGTTGTAGGGCTGAAGGTGAGTCAGTGTTCAACCGAGTGCAAACCAAACCCTTACTTCTGGATCTTTTGATGACATGGTTCTAAGCCTCTTATTTTAGGCACAAAAGGAAACCAGATTGATTTTTTAAAAAATGTTTTTGCTGAATCTTGTATAGAAAGATTTTTAAATACTTGAGATATATTTAATATTTGTGTTTCTTAACCATAACTAAATCAGATCACATAGTGAATTTTCACTTAAATTGATAATATCAGAGTACAGTAAGAATCTATGTGATAAAATCACTTCATTGCCACTTAATTGTGTAGTTCTAGTATAATCAAATGGCATTAGTATTATGGATCATCTGCATTTTCATCATCTTCAAATGACTGTGTATAGGCTATTTCTGTTTTCGCTGATACAAATGTAGTTTTTTATATAGTTGTCTCTTGGTGCTTGTACAATTTTAAACTTATTTTTCTTGGCCAATATATTATTAACATGTTTCATGTTTCTGTTATTATAACATGTTTCATGTTGCTGTTGTCACTTTATTATTTTAAAGTCTGTATAGTATTCTATTGTGTTCATGCACTATCACTTAATCTTTTATTTTTCAAGTTTTGTATTATTTCAGTGCCTTTTAATGTAGTAGTGCTTCACTTCTGAATTATTTTCTGAGAGGTAGAAGGTCAAAATGAATGTTTTCCAAAAAAAGTTGTACCAGTTCACATTGCCAGTAGCTGGGAGTGACTATCATAGCTGAATTGCTTTTAATGATGGTTTCTTTTCTAGACAAAAAGTGCTGTTGAAAAGTTCACTGACACCAAGAAAAATTTATTGCAAACCCAGTGTGATGCTGAGGAGTTAGAAAGGAGAGCTCAGGAGACTGCTGTTAACCTTGTGAAAGCTGATCAGCAGCTGAGGTAGGCGAATCCCTAAGCCACTGATGCCTGCAGGGAGAAGAATTGGAAGTGTGGTTCCAAGAGGGTAATGATTAGCTTGTGATGTAGAATGCATGTTGCTGAGTCTAAAGGGCCCAGGTGACACAAAGCGCTGTGTTTCAGATTGCTCCAGGCTGATACAAAGAATTTGGAGGAGCACAAAGTCAAACAAGAAGAAATCCTGGAAGAAATAAACAAAGTCATAACAGCAAAAGACACAGACTTCCAGAGTTTAAACAAGAAGAAGGAAAAACTGATAGAAGAGTAAGTAAGGCTTCTGTGGGCTGCAAAGGGCTGGTGCTTGAAGACTACTCTGCGGTTCAGTCTCCCTGAGTGTGTGCTTAAGTACTGCTGGTGCTTTGCAGGCTTCAGAACCTGCGAAAAGATGTCGAGACAGCAGAACGCAATGAGGATCACCACCTGCATGTTCTAAAAGAATCCGAGACCCTCCTTCAGGCCAAAAGAACTGAACTAGAAAAGTTGAAAGACCAGGTACAGCAATAAAGGCCTGTAAAGACAGGCTGTATTAGTTTAACACCTACTTACTACTTTTGTGATTATAAAAGTAATACATATTTGACTAAAGGTCAAAAAATACAAAATAAAGAATAAATGAGGCTGTCATAGTAAAACCTAAATTTGGATCCCACCTTAGTATAATAATATTGTTGGTCAGCTTTCTGTCACTGTGACAAATCCTGAGATAATCAGCTTTTAAAGAAAGCACACACCTGTAATTCCAGTATTTAGGAGGCTGAGGCAAAAGGATTGCTGTGAGCCAGACCTGTTCAGCAAGACCATGTCTCAAAGGAAAAAGAGAGAGAAAAGGTTGAGCTGGGTACTGGTGGCATACAGCTATAATCCCAGGTACTCAAGAGGCTGAGGCAGGAGGATCAGAAGTTTGAGCCCTATATAAGCAACTCAGCAAGACCCTATCCCCAAAAATAAAAAGGGCTAAGGATGTAGCTTAGTGGTAGAGCACATTCTTGGTTCAGTCTCTAGCACCAGGGAGAGAGACAGAGGAGAAAGGACAGATGGAAGGAAGGTGTGAAGGAAGGAAAGAGGGAAGGATTTATATTGGCTTGCAGTTGTGGAGGTTTGGTCTATGATTACTTGGCCTATTGCTTTGAGCCCATGGTGGCACATAATGGTAGGATTATGTGGTGGAACAAAAGTGTTCACCGCATGGCTGGGAAACAGAAGAGAAAAGAGGAAGGGATCAGGGTCCCATAATCCCCTTCAGGGAGCTTGCTGCCCGTGACTAAAGACCTCCCACGCAGCACCCCTCCCAGCAGTCCCACTTGGAGGCTAAGCACTTAATACACGGACCTTTGGTGGCCACTTAAGATTCAAACTGTAGGACTGGGGATATAGCTCAATGGCATAGGCACCTACCTGTCAAGCTCAAGGTTGTGAGTTCAAGTCCTGATACCAAAAAAAAAAAAGAAAGAAAGATTCAAACTGTAGCATTTATTAAGTAAAAGACATAAAGTTTAAGACATTTTATACTCTGAGATCATTTCTGTTAAATGTGTTAGTAAATATATATTTAGTCTAAACAAGTATAAAAGTGGTCATCTAGTAAGAGAATTGTATTTTTTTTCCTTCTATATGTTTATATTTTTCGCTTTGCCTACAAGCAAATACATAGTGCCCTTAAAATTAAAAGTTTTAAATTTAAAAAATGAGTGAATTAAAAAATCTCTGCCTAATTTCTTTTGCTAAGGTTGTATTCAAATAGAGTAAGGTACAGATATACAACTTCTTTGAAAACCGTAACCTGTGGGATAATCACTATTATCATATTGTTATTCCTGCTGTGATTTGAGGGATATTTATAGTGTGTCAGCTCAAGATCTTTATTAGACATTTCATTCTTACACCTCATTCTTGGGGCTGCCTGTCCCCAGCATTGTTTTCCTAGAGTGAATATGTAACCTGCAGGCTAGCACTGAAGGCTGAGTGACCTTGTTAGACTTTGCATTCTTTGCTTTTCAGGTGACGAGTCAACAGCAGGAGTTGGCTGCCTTAGACAAAGAGTTAGGGCACAAAAAGGAGGAGCTTTGTCTACTGCAAGAAAGCCTGGTCCAGGCAAAAGCTGACCTCCAAGAAGCTCTGCAGCTGGGAGAAACAGAAGTAGCTGAGAAATGCAGTCACATTAGGGTATGCGTCTTAATAGGTTGTCTTAAGGAGTCCTAGGACAATACTATACTTATTTATTGTAAAGCATTTTCTTTGGGGTTCAGACTTTCACCTTCTCTAGGTGCCATTTGATCCCTGGCCCTGCTGTCTGAGGCTGTTATGTGGCACTCCCCTCATACTTTCCTAGATACATCCAAGATTTTCCTGCCTCTTGCCCTGTTTTTTATACATTTCCTCTTCAAGAAGGTCCCTTTTGCCCTATATTAGCCAGACTCCACCTATTTCTCATGACGTAACTATTTGCCACTTCCTCTAAGAAGACTTCTTTGACTTCATTTGCTGTGCTAGGGTTAGTGGCACTCTGTCTGCATGTTTCCTAGAGCATCTTAGCTTTCCTGTGTTCATGTTCTCTGCCTGGTTTCTGCCTGGGGTACTAAACCCCTTGAGGGCAGGTACCATGTCTCAGCCAGCCTTTTTTCTCTATGGCACATTGCCCTGCGGATAGTAAATGTTGGGTATACATGTAAATGAAGACAGTGTTACTGTTTCTTTTCCTAGAAATATATTAGTGCAAAATATAACCCTGTTCTTGTGAAAAAGCAGAAATGAACTTGTTAGTAATTAGAAATTTTATGAAATAAGACAATAACAGAATTGGTTTTAAAGGAATTTCTATTCATAATTTCTTAAGGGGGATACCCTTTTCTTTTTTAAACACAGGAAGTAAAATTGCTTCTCGAAGAACTGAGTTTTCAGAAAGGAGAACTGAATGTCCATGTTAGTGAAAAGAAAACTCAACTTGTACTTATAAAGCAGGATATTGAGAAAGAAGAAGAAAATCTTCAGGTAGTTTTAAGGCAAATGTCTAAACATAAAACTGGTAAGTTTAAAGAGAAATAATCACATGAAGTTTGAGATTGAAAATGTATGTATGGTGGGTTACAGAAAAATGTAAATGACCAGATAAGTTCTTTTAAAGTTTAACCTTACTGCCCTTAGGCAAAGAAAAGCACATTATAAAATCTAAAGTTTTATATATATATATATATATATATATATATATATATATGAATATATTATTTTCTGCCACTGAATTTAAGAAGTTTACTTAGCTGCAAAATAATCATATTCATGTTTGATCAGAGTATGCTGATGGATGGTTACATATATGCTGTGTATTAAAGTGCAAACACTTTCGCTTTACAACCCTTAAAATTCACATCTGTCAAACTAGTGATCCCAGTTCTACTCGAGAGAAGGCAAATCTTTATTTAGATCATAACAGTATTTATGATGAAATTTGGAAGAGTTTAGAAGAGTTTTTTTTTTTTCATTAAAAATACTATTAGCATCATTTCTTCAGACCAGCACAATTTTTTTATTGTCTGTTGTTTCTTCTCAGTCAATAGTAGTATTTGTTTCATTTTATAAATGTTTCATTTAATAGCATAGACTATACTTTTGTTTCTGTCTGTTAGAATTAAAGAACATTCTGGACATGTTGCAACTTGAGAACAATGAGCTACAAGGTTTGAAGCTACAACACGACCAAAAGGTGTCTGAGTTAGAGAAGATTCAGGTTCAAGCACTAGAGGTAACAAACAGAGCCCCAGAACCCTTAGCAGGCTGCAGTCTTTCTCTTTTAGTATGTTTGAGCCCTCTTCTATCTGATTTAGGAGAAGCTGGAGTTAGAGAATTTGCAGCAGACAGCCCAGCAACAGAGAGAGGAAATAGAATGGCAGAAGCAGCTGCTGGAGAGACACAAACGGGAAGTAGCACGAATGACTGCCGAGATGCAAGCATTGCAGTCGTGCGTTGAGTGTTTGAGCAAAGCAAAGGAAGATCTCCAAGAGAAATGTGACAGTTGGGAAGAGAAGTTGTCACAGACCAAACGGTGAGAACAACAACAAACAAGCTTGGAGGGTCACTGTAGAAAATTGGAACATAGTGAAAAGGGAAAAATTACTTCACAAACTTGCTGTTGTAGTATAATTCTCCAGTAGCATTTTTTGTGACTTTCCTTCTACCCACCCCTCAAATAATCTGTTGTGGCTTTGTAAGTGAGGTAATAGCATGGTGGAAATAAATGAAGAGATATACCTTGTTCATGGATAGGACAAAATAATCTATATATTCAAAATAATTACAATCAAAATCCCAGCAGGTCTTTTTTTTTTTAAAGAAATTAACAAGTTAATTCTAAAGTATATGTGGAAATGCAGAGGACCTAGAAGATTCATAGTTTTTTAGATGTAACACCAAAACAACTTTGAAAAAGAAAAACAAAAATTTAGGTTAATACTACTTGATTTGAAGACTTTCTATAAAGCTGAGCATGGTGGCACACACCTGTAATCCCAGCATTTGAGAAGCTGAGGCAGGAAGATTTTTGTGAGTTCAAGGCCATCCTGAACTATCTAGTGAGACCCTATCTTAGAAAAAGGACTTTCTATAAAACAGTTTGGCAGTTACTTAAAAAACAGACATACGCAAACCAGAAGATTATTCCTAGATATTTGCACAAAAGAATGAACACATATTTCTACACAAATTTTATAGCCCTTTTATGGGATTCCCAAGTGTTTATAAATGAGTGGTGGTATCTGTAACATGGGATATTACTCAGCAACAAAAAGGGAGTGAAATACTGATGCACACAACAAAGATGAATCTCATGGTAATTGTGCTGAGTGAAAGGAGCTATACAAAACAAGGCCATACTCTGCCTCCTTTTATGTGGCCAAGTGCATGCTTAAGCATCTCTGATGTGGGTAAATCCTGCTGGACACAGAATTGTGTTTCCAGCTTTTTCACGTATCAGGAGTACAATAGTTCAGGAGTACAATAGTTCATCTTTTTCACTCAGATTTTTGGAATTCTGAATGTTGTTCATGTCTTTACTGATTTTATAAAACTTCAGTTTAGTGAATCCCTTTTTGATTTGTTTGTCTGTTTAAATCCCTCCTGTAGAAAGCTGGTAAGATTTCTTTTGAATATGAGTTCTAGGGTCTTACATGTTAAGAATTGTGATCATCCAAACTTCCCACAATTGCGCATCATGAAAGGGTAACACTATTCCTCATTCATGCCTTGTATGTGCTTAAATATTTATATTTATTCTGTGTGGTAGGATTTTAGCAGCTACAGAAGAAAACAGCAAAATGGAGCAGTCAAACTTAGAAAAGTTGGAATTGAGTGTCAAGCAGCTGCAGCAGGAGCTAGAGCAACTGAACGGAGACAAGCTGTCATTGGGTAACGACATTTCAGCAATGCAGCAGCAGCTACACGGTATGAGGTGGCAGAACTGCAAAAAAATGTTATTTATTTTCCCTTCCTTAGATCTTTAATTGTTCTTATTACAGAATTTATTCCAATGATCATGGGGGTTTCTTTCTAAAATTAGATTGTGGTGGTTGGGGGATGTAGCTCAGTGGTAGGGCACTTGCTTGGCACGCATGAGAACTGGGTTCAATTCCCAGCAATACAAAAACAAACAAATTAGATTGGGTAATGGTTGCACAATTCTGAGTATACTAAAAGTCTTTGAGATGTACCCTTTAAATAGGACTTGCGTGAAATGTGAATTTTATCTCAATTTAAAAAATGAATTCATGTCTTTAGACAACAGTTAAAAAACAGCAAAAAAGATGAAATTAAAAACTACTATTGACCTCACCCCTCAGATAACTTCTTATTAACAATTTAACAATTTAAATACTTTCAGATTTTTCCTAGGATGTGTGTATGTGTATGTATATGAGAGAGGATTATCAGATGTTTGTAAATATTCATGATTTATGTAGGAAAAAAATAATATACATGTTGAGTCTTTATTGTGTCCTACACATCTTACATTTTTTCTTTTAATTGTAACATTTTTACAAGATAGAGACTTACTTCACCCATCTATACATATGAGGACTCTGAAGCTTAGTTTTCTTGTGACTTTCTCAAGGTTATATCTAGTAGTTGCCATTTCCACCAGCAAAATAGAAGGGGTACCTATTTTTAAACTACATTTTAAACCTAAATTATGAGCTGTGAATTTTTTATTAAGGTTTTGAATACAAAAATCTTTAAAAACTGTGCTCCAAGCCTAAATTCAGGCTATGCATATAACTCTTTTGGCCTTTAGTAAAATATGTGCCACTGTCATTCATTTATCTGAAATAAGTTTAAATTAACTTTTTCTGTATCCTTTTGGATGTGTGGAAATCTGGCATGTATATATACATATTTTTATTTTATGAAAATTGTTTCCTTAGAAAAACGAAAAGCAGTAAACTCACTACAGAAGGAACTATCTAATGTCCAAGACCATTTGAACCTAGCAAAACAGGTAAAGTTAAGAAGTATAATCTTTTCTTAGTATCCTGAACGGATGGTTGAACCATGATGAGAAAATTAAGAAGTCTGGTTCCCCTTCACACCAGCAGATCTCTGTAGGGACACAAATAATTTTGGTGTAGAACAGAGGTTTTCTAATGTATTTTAGCCCTAGAACTGTTGATTTAAACAATATTACTCAAAGCTAGTAAGGTGGTGGCCAGACCAGGGCCCAGCAGCAATTCCTTAGCAGCTCCAGTGGCTTGAGGGACCAGAGTGACCACCTCTTCTCCATGGCACAGGTGGATCCCCCGCTTGGGCTTAGTTTCAGAGTCAGATGCTGAGTAACACAGACCCTTGACCCTTACACTTCTGGTGATCTTCCTAAAAGTAATTCAGCGTTGTCCTGTGAGAATAGTGCTATAATTTGAGTTTCAAAGAACATCAGACAAATTCTGGGCCTGTTTCTACTATGTACATTAGGAGTTAAACATTTAAATTATCTTCCTTGTACCTTTAAGATTTTGTGTTTCTGACTCATAAAAAAAACTTAAGTCTTCTAAAAACCCTATTGAGATTCTTAGGAATATATTCTGAGTTAAAAGAATGATTAACTCTTTCAGAAATGTTTAATTTGTGTTCTTTAAAGAGATATGTATTATTTTGTGGCTTTTTGAATCTGTATAAATATTCCAAATAGTAACAAAATTGTGACATTCGGTTCATTTTCAATAAAAAGTAAGCCTTGTTTATAGTTTTTATTTTCCTTAAGAATTGTGAGGTGAATTTTGTGTATTCCCATCTCAGTAAAAAGGCAGCTAAAGCTGAGAGAAATGGAGTCTTTTGCTGAGGTTTTGTCATCTTATTTTTTTAGGCATTAAATAAAAAGTAGTAATTGACTCTGGACCTTTTTGTAAGTTTGTTGAGATGATAAAGGATAAAAAATTTTTATGCTTCTCATTTTGTCAGACATAGGTACTGGATTGGCATTGGTCACTCCTAGTAAAGGTAGCTTTTTGAATAATTTCAATTCGCTCTTCCCTCTAAAGGACCTGCTTCATACTAGCAAGCAGCAGGAGACACTGCTTAGTGAGCAGGGCAGGCTCCAGAAGGACGTCAGAGAATGGACAGAGAGGTTTGAGGACTGTCAGAAAGAAATGGAAACAAAACAGCAACAACTTCAAGTGCTTCAGAATAAAATCGAAGAAAACAAGTTCAAACTAGACCAGCAGGAAATGGTATTACACATTTTTGATGGAAAGGGACTATTCTGTTACTTGTGTGAACTTTTTCCCTGTGGTAAAAACCTCCTGAGAAATAGCTTTCACAGAACTATTTGTCATTTAACTGCTGGTGTAACCAGGGGTGGTTTTTATACTAGCTGTGGGATTCTTGGGATTAATGTAAGTTAGGAGCTGTTAAAATCATAGGACACGGGCCTTATAAAGAAACTTAGTGGCTATGTACTATTTATCTTGCATCTTCTCCTCCCATGCAGGCCAGGTGGCTTTCTAGCCCCTGCTTGGTTACCTCTGCAAAGCATCTCTTTCTCTTCCTCCCCTGTCCCTTTTCCCCTATCACTTTTCCCCTCCGTCTTCTTTTGAACTGAGATCTGCCTCATGTTCTTCTGGTACACCATATTTGTTATTTTATGACCAAGGCTGCTCTTCATTAAGAATTTTCAGAGACTCCAGAAAGAGACAGAAAGTGAAGAAAAAAAATTAGAATCCAGTAAAGTGACACTGAAGGAGGAGCAGCACCAGCTGGAAAAAGAGTTAATGGACCAGAAAAGCAAACTGGACCAGGTGCTTACAGAGGTATCAGTGGCTGAAGATCGTGTCAGGACTCTGCAAGAAGAGGAGAGGTGGGGTGAAACCCTGGAGAAGACGCTGTCCCAAGCTAGTATGTATTCTGAAATGTTACTGTGGGGTAGGGTTGCTTTGCTGGTTGTCTTACAAAGTGTAAGGGAGACCCAAGCCCTGGCCAGAGCCCATGAAGGAAGATGGACAACAAGGAGAGACAGCCCTGTGAGAGATGAGGGGACAGCCTCAGAAAGGCAAGAGGGACTTAAATCTTTCTGGAGAAGAAATTTGATTCTGCAGTAGGCCAGCAAGTCTTTTTAGTTTACTGCAATGCCTTCTTTGAGAACATTAACTCAAGAAAGTAGAGCAGTAAGGCAAACAGGTGGCAGAAGATACTCTGAAGTACATTATTTATGAGCTTTAGTTGTAAAGATCTATTTTGTTCCAGTGAGTCAAAAACAATATTAACAATTCTACCTCTGCCCCTAGTTCACATAATGAATAATACCAAAATACAGACTTTTCCCTTTGAGTCAATTTGCTGTCTCTTGAATCATAGATAAATGAAGTCAACACAAAAATCTGGGACACACGAGCAACAATAAATGATTTTTCTTTCTTGGACTGCAACGGGTCAGCAATACACAGAAAATATTGGGCATCTGAGAAGAGTTGTTACTCCTTTTTTCCCTGTGAACTTATGATCCAGGCCCAGTCATTTCACAGTGAAAATGAAACTGACTGAGTTCTGACCATGGCAGAGGTGTTGAAAAATACAATCTGGCCAGGATGCTATTCTAAATAGGCAGATGAGAAGAAATCTTTTTTAAATCTCACTTTCATTATAAGCATTCTTACTGAGTATTCACTATGTCCAGGTGTTTGCATCTGTGATTCCAAAAATATGTTCCTCAACTGTGAAATAGCCCAAAATCCTGCACTTTTTCTGCCATACCATAGGTGTGCCTCCCTTTTGTATTAAAATTGAACCTTACAGAAAACATTTCAGCAGTCTATTGTTTGTTCCCTGCAACTTAGGGTGAAGACTACTGTATTTGGTCTCACAGATTCAGAGGGAAGATAGCTGCTGCTGTCACATGGGATCAGGCCCTTGGGAACCAGTTACACCTCAAAGATGTCTTTAGCTGGGCTTTTCATAGGTCTTTACAGTGGTCATGGTGGGCTTGTAAGACTCAATAGTGCAAGAAAGCACTAGAACCAGTGGCTGTCATCATTTCACACTCTGCCCATAGGGGAAGGGAAGCTCTGCCCACAGTTATTCCAGGGCCTCCAGCCAAACTTAACTAACAATGCTGGTTTTAGAACGGCAGCTCTCAGAGCGGGAACAGCAATTAATGGAAAAGTCAAGCGAGCTGCTGGCTCTCCAGAAAGAGACAGACTCTATGAGGGCAGACTTCAGCCTCCTGCGAAACCAGTTCTTGACTGAAAGAAAGAAAGCTGAGAAGCAGGTGGCCAGCCTGAAGGAAGCACTGAAGATCCAGCGGAGCCAGCTAGAGAAAAACCTGCTTGTGAGTACCAGCCACTCTTACCAGTCTCTAAGGAAATGACACATTTAAAATTTTAAGCTGCACCAGCACCTCATTGTAAAGTCAGGTCACCCATGAGCCTGGCTGCCAACCTGCCTGTTGGTGGTGGTGTATTTCTACGAACTTCATTCTTGAAGCCCTTGCTGAGTTTTGCCTGAGGCCCGGCATCTCCCTGCGTGTGCTGGGAGATGGCCCGGCACACGCAGAGCTGAGAGTGCTTGCTGCTGCTGAGCTGCTGCTGTTGCTGCTGCTGTGCCTCACTGCGGGTGCAGAGGTGTCGGAGAAAGTGGTAGACATCTTCCCACAGCCACAGGCAGTGCTCACAAGTTTTTCTCATCCTGGCCATTTCAGTAAGCATTAGCTTTAATTATTGTCCTAAAACCAGAAAGCTAAGTATAGCATGCTTTTAACCTGAAATAAACGGGGGCAGTGATAGTCAAAGAGTTTATTTCTGGCCAAGTAGCACTAATGGCGGGGGAGGCCACTGAGCACACTGGGCTTGGCACAGAGTAGGTTCTGCCAGTGCTCACTGGAGGGATTAACGGAGCCTTGTGTGAAAGGGACTTGTAAACACGGTTCCCAGATTCACTTACCACTAGTGATAGATAAAATGATTGTGAAGATAGAAAACAGATGTCTAAAACTTGATCCTCTAAATCCTATAATGATGGGTACTATTGTTCCCATTTTACAGACAATTAACGTGGCTCAGAAAGGGAAGGTAACTTATTATCAAAGGTAATTCCCCAGATCTGGGATTCAGACTTCGGTCTACCAGAATCTGATGTGTATTTACAGCTACTGCACCTACTCCCAAAAGGAAGATAGATTTACCCCCCCTTTACAGCTAGAGAAGCCAAGGCCCAGGCAGGAAATGAAGTTACAGGGCTAAGAAGTATGTAAACCTGTTGGCCAGAAGAATCATTTTCCTCTTCTGTGCTAGGAGCAAAAGCAGGAGAACAGCAGCATGCAGAAGGAAATGGCAACAATTGAACTGGTCGCCCAGGACAACCATGAGCGGGCCAGGCGCCTGATGAAGGAGCTCAGCCAGATGCAGCACGAGTACCTGGAGCTCAAGAAGCAGGTGCGTGCTGGGAGGGCTTAGGAAGCACTCATCCCCCAGAGCTCAGGCAGGTTGTATTGTTGTCAGAAGTTGATTAGGAAATACTTCTTTATAGAAATTGGTGGAAAAGCGGATTATATAAGAATATCCTTTAATGCCTGCGTATGGTGATGCACACCTGTGGTCCCAGCACTCTGGGAAACTAAGGCAAGACGATTGCAAATTTGAGCCTACCTGGGCATCTTAGTGACTTAATGAGACCCTATCAAAGTAAAATTTAGGAAAGGGTTAGGGATGTAGTTCAGTACAGAGGCCCCAGTGTTCAATCCCCAGTAACCACCACCACCAAAAAGAAGTTATTTAAGTTAAATCTGTTTTTCCATTCTTAAGATTAAAAGTGTACCTCTTAAATAAAAATGTATTTTGTTAAGAAGTACGCTTTTAGGGCTGGGGATGTAGCTCAGCAGCACAGTGCCTGCCTGGCAAGAGTGAGGTCCTGAGTTCAGTTCCCCACCACCACCAAAAAAAAGCCTGTTGAATTTAAAAGAATTTTAAAAGCATTTTTCTTTTCTTTTCTTTTTGGTTCTGGGAATTGAACTCAGGACCTCGTACTTACCAAGCAGGTGCTGCACCACTGAGCTATATCCCTGGCCCTCTCAACAAGCTTTTTGTGTTAGTTTTTGAAAGAAAAAAATGGTAATATTTAACATAAAATTTTATCATGCCCCACCAGCCTATAATCCCAGCACTTATGGGAGGCTGAGGCAGGAAGACTCCAACTTGCGCCCAGCCCGAGCAACCTATCAATTTATAGGAGATCTTATCTCAGAAAAGGGCTATAGATGGAGCTCTGTGAAGTTTCTAGGTTCAATCCTCAGTCCCAGCAAGAAATCATGGCTGAGAGAACTATGTTAAAATCTTAGATTTTATGTCAGAAATAGGTGTGTAGGAGCCAAACCTCCAGGCAAGGAGAAAAATGGTCCTGGCGGGCTGGGGATTTAGCTCAGTGGCATAAGTGCCTGCCTGGCAAGCATGAGATTGTGAGTTTGATCCCTAGTACCAAAAAAAAAAAACCAAACAAACAAACAAAAAAAAACCAAAAAGGTCCTAGGGAAACCTTCAATATCATAGAGTGAACAGCACAAACCAGTTCATGCTTGGTCTCTAATCGTAGGTGCTTTTAGTGTCCCGTACCATGTTGGCATCTGGGCCATCCCTGAACTTTACTGGACCTGCTGTGGCCACTTGGTTGGCCTTGCTGTGCTTCATCCCTTGGACTACCCCATGTGGCCATTCCAGTTTCATTTGTGCTGCCAGTGCCCCCATCCTCCCACATAACCATACCTTTGAGTCAAGAAAACAATGTCTTTCTAAAAAGTTTTAAAGCCCACAAGCCCTTACTGACTCTAGATCCCTCTAGTTTATCACTAAAGCTAAGCAAGCCACATCAGGTAGTCTTAAACCCAGCCTGTGGCACTTTAGGAAACCTCTAGACTGTCCTGGCTGCCAGATTCTTCCCTATGGAATGAAAACGTTTGACCAGGCCATTTGTTCAGTCCCTTCTAGTGTTCACATTTATAATCCAGATCACTTATGACTTGCGTCAGTTCATGGTCCTTTTCTTTTGGAGTTTCATTTGATAGCTGTCAGCTAGGTAACACTAAGTTACTTCATAAAAATTCTCAGCTGGGGGCTGGGGATTTAGCTCAGTGGCATAAGCGCCTGCCTTGCAAGTGCGCAGTCGTGAGTTTGATCCCCGGTACCAAAAAAAAAAAATTCTCAGCTCATACTTCTGAGCAGAAGGTAGTATTCCCATGTCCAGGTGAAGTTACAGAGGATGAGAAATTGTCTGACTTGCCCTGAATCAGTAGTGGTGAACCTGTGGTGCACATGGCACAACCAGCTGTTTTTTATCCTTGCAAGCTGTAAGAGGTTTGCTGTCGTGGCCCTAAGTCTTACTGGAAATGAGTAAACAGTTTAGTTATAAGTTAAATTCCAAACTTCACCTAATGGTGTTTGACACTGTTTAGATGGCAAACCAAAAAGATCTGGAAAGAAGACAAATGGAAATCTCTGATGCAATGAGGACACTTAAGTGTGAAGTTAAAGATGAAATCAGAACCAGCCTGAAGAATCTCAACCAGTTTCTTCCAGAACTGCCAGCAGATGTAGCAGATGTTTTGGAAAGAAATGAAAACCTAGGCGAATTTGAAAGCTTGAAAGAGAACTTTCCATTCACTATGAATGACAGACCTTTTGAAGAAAAACTGAACTTTTCCCAAGTTCGTATGATGGTAAGGGTTTATCCTGTTACTCCCTGGGCTTCATAAAAGGGTACTTTAGTTCCTGCTTCCTCAAGTTAAGCTGAAAACAGATATGGGGGTACCAGGGTAAGAGGAATGGAAGACTGGTTCCCCCTAATGGTATTTGATGATTTATTGATGCTCTGTTTTCTTTCTGTAAAAGGATGAGCACTGGCGTGGAGAAGCACTCAGAGAGAAACTACGTCACCGTGAAGATCGACTCAAGGTTGGCCTTTAAAACAAAACAAAACAAAACAAAAAACAAAAAAAAACCAGTATGAGCTACTTAGCACTTCACCATACACACACAAATTCTGGTGTTGAGTCCAGTGTTCTTTAACCTTTGTGAAGCTGCTTCGTCCCTCAACTACAACTGACAGGACACAAGTACTTGGGACAGGAACTAGAAACAGTGATAAAACAAGGACATCATAGATCAGTGATTGGGAGACTTTGCCAGATCAGGAATACTGGCAAAGTAGGCTTGAGCATCAGGTCAGGAATTGTTTGGCTCAGAACACAACAAATTTGAAGGTCATGTAAGACATCTAAGATCGATTGATTTGTAGACAGCTGAGGAGTGTAGAATTTAGGGATGGGTGTTGACCTAAAGATTGGAAATTTAAGAGAGTAGGTAGGAATTGAATTTTGTGAGTGAGGGAGAATGAGAAAGGATAAGCTTCATCTTTGGGATGTGGCTACTTTTGTAATCAGGTGGGGGGGGACATGGGAATTTTAAGTATTGTTACAGCAGGAGGAATGGGCTAGAGTACAAGGCCTAATTAATGAGTGATAAAGCTTGTACACACAGTGTCTGTCCTTCCTTGGCACTTCTAGGACCTCTTTCCGTTTTTAAGGACTCAAGCATTTTCAGCAGTCTTCCTTAACTGGAGTCAGATTTGCCTGTGAAACGTTGAACATGAAGAAGCTGGTTAATAGTTCTGGTACATTGCTTCTGTGCAAAACTTTAGTTACCATGATGTTTTTCAGGCCCAACTTCGACACTCTATGTCCAAGCGAGCAGAAGTATTAATCAAAGGAAAGCAGCAGACAGAGGGCACTTTACACAGTTTGAGGAGACAAGTGGATGCTTTAGGGGAACTGGTCACCAGCACCTCTATGGATTCATCGTCACCTAGTCTGTCTCAGGTGGAGTCTTCCCTTGCAGAGGATTCTCAACTAGGACCAAGTCAGGTAAGAGGAAACCCTTCAAAAAGTTTAAAATGTTATATGGGGAGTACTTTAAAGCAGGGTATATAATCTAGGTAAGACTAGATGCCACCTTCCACTTTGGAAAGCTTGTCTTAGCCAAGACCTTTTTTATGGTCCCTGGGAAAACGGCAATCACCTGCCTCATAGATGTAGAAAAAGGAAAAGCTCAGTCAGATGGCTTAGAAAATAGGCTAAACGTGGAGATTTGGTGATCTGGTTGTCAGGGTTAGTTGATTCTATGTCATGCCCTCAACTTCAAGATATCCTTACTTTTACTTGGTCAGTATAAAGAGATTAGTCATATATGGCCAGTTTGAGTCCTAGTCTGTGTCCCTGTGTCTTAGGGAATGATGACTCATAATTCCTACTGCTACTTTGCAGCAAAAGGTTTGAATGTGTGTCTCTTAATCCAGGATCTATAAGAAATGGAATTTCAGAGAGGAACATGATACACTATGCAGCTGGTACACAGTTTACATAGCTTCCATTTGTGTGTGTGTGTGTGTGTGTGTGTGTGTGCATGCTAAAAACGCTTTACGTGTTAACATTCCATCTTTATATCCTGGGAGGTTCCAATTACTCCTTTATATAAACAATGGGTGACTTTGTTATACACACAGAACAAGGCAAATCTAGGACTTACAGGTTCAGCCACAAGGAACATTCAAGGTCAGTTGTCTCTTTAATATAGGCTCAAGGTGGAGGCAAGTGACTTACCACACAGCGACTTAGCAGCATAGCCAAGATTATATGATTACCTTCACACTCCGAGCCTCAGGGCAGGCTTCTGGAAGTGCGAGAGCACCAGCCACTGAGAGGCAGGTGAGCTGTGGAGACAAGACCGTGCAGAGACATGAGAGCAGTGTGGAGGGTTAGGAGCTGAGTTCACAGATCAGCTCAAGGTGCAGTCCAAGTTCAGGTGCTCTACCGGAAAAAGTAACAATGCTGGAGGCACAGCGGGGAGGAGCAAGGTTAGAATTGTCCACAAGTCTGAGATTATAATCCAAGCCTGAACACAATGGAGATGGACTGTTGAACCTAACATTTCCCTTTCAGAGCTCCTTCCACCTTCTGCAAGGTGCATCAGAACCAACAATCAGGTACCGACACTGATGCTAGCAACAGCTTCCTGCTCACAGGTATGTATTACAGAGATCTTGACTGGCACTGAGCTGAAAGAGCTTGAATTCTAAGCCTTATAAAGATAACCTTTTAGGGGCTGGGGATAAAGCTCAGCAGCACAGCACCTGCCTGGCAAGTGTGAGGTCCAAAGTTTGATCCCTAGTACAAAAAAAAAAATCTTTTAACCTTTTCTCACATTTCGTTGTGGTTCATCTTAAGCCATTTTAGGGGCTAGAGATGAGGCTCTTGGGTAGCCAGCTATTATGTGCAAGGCCCTGGGTTCAATCCCTGCACCACCAAAAAATAAAAAAAATTTAAAAAAAAAATCCAAGTATGTACCGTATTTGTCAGCCATCACTTAGTTTTGTTAAAGCTGTTCTGAGTACTAACTCACCCTCTCTTTCTGTCGTACTGTAGGAAAGCAACGGTTCAGCCAGGATGAGGAAGTCTTGCATAAATACATCTGAGGAAATACCTTCTCTACTACCTCAGTAACTTCCTAATGGGAATATCCTTGGGTGTGTAGCAAGATACAGTGAATGAAGATGCTCAAGAGTCCACAGTAGTTCACTGTGTTTACACTATTAGTGCTAAGGTTTTTACAAATGACATATACATATGGAAATAGTTGTATATAATTTAAACCAGGGACCTAGGAAGCTTTAACAATGGAATTTAACAAAGCCAATGCTAATTCTGCATACATTATTTGAATCCATACACTGTTAAGAATATGTCCTTAACTTAAAAGTCTCGTCAGATTTTTTGTAACTTAGTTAAAACTATTTTTTATATGAAAATAAAAGATACAATCAACTTGTGTCAGTCATCTGACTTCACATTCTGTAGATCATTCTGTAGTAAAGCTATCAAGTTATCTTAATTCCAAAAATATAATGGTCTTTTAGATGATTTCTATCTTTTACCTGGGGTTTAGATTTTACTTAGCAATGACCATTTCCTGATGTAGAAATGTCTGTTATAAAGTCATTATATTTCAGATGCTTTGCCTTGGCCAAAAATAGTAATTCTTCAGAGATAATTAGGAAAACTTGACACTTTGGAGACTATGCCCAGTGATCAATTCATATTAAAAATACCCAGACTGTTAAACTACTGTAACTAATGGCTCAACTCCAAAATCTATATACATTTCTTTAAAAGCCATAGTAATTACTGCTACAGTCATGTGGTAATACAGTCATTCCTGGGTGTGTGTGTGTGTGTGTGTGTGATCTGATTTAAAAATATTCCCAAGAACTGTCTTCTAGGCCACTGGACTATTCTGAGCCATAAAGAGCACTGTCCATCACAACACGGACACCGCAGAGTGATCCCTCTTTACCATTTATTTCCCTAAAAAGTTGTTTGGCAAGAACTGAACCATTAAGATATGATAATTATGATAAAGACAATAGAAGTGACATGCAGTTCATTAACTGCTACAGTATTTATAGAAGTTACCTATTTCCAAAACAAACTGTATATTTTACATTTGCCTTTACTTTCCCAAGTCTTAGCAAGATGTTTAAAGCCCTGGCATATTCAGTGATGTTAAGGACCTAAGTTTTCTAGGTCTATGCTGAATGAAGGCACAATAGCTTCTTGAAACTGCCACATAAACCTTTTACACTCCCACATAAACAGGAATGGAAAGAAATCAGTCCTTGCTCTGTTTAAGGTGAGTAAACTAAAACAGTTCATCCATTTAAAAAAAAAAAAAATAACTAGCTCAGTTACTCAGTGTTTTGTTTTGTTTGGGCTACATACATAGACCTCTCCTCACAAGGAACAGGCACAGTTCTGCAATAAACACTGACCAGCGCATGCCAGGTAATTGTTCACCTTACAAAAACAAATCCTATTGCAGTTCAGAAAATAATGCAACCAGTTGTAATTAATCTAGATACAGGTACTTTATTTACAAATATTTAGATTAATAGCATTTTGTTACATCAAATAAAGAGTACATCAGTCTGAAGAAATCCTTCTGTCACAAAAACAATAAGACCCACTGTAATTAACTTTGGGAAACGGTATTGCACCTAAACAAGCCGGAAGTCTTCAGGTTGTGATTGCTACCTTATATCCCAATGGGTGGTTTGTTTGTTTTGTTTTGTAAATATATACACACACCAGCAGGTCATGGTCCCTGGGAGAATCCCTAGTGATGCAACAGTGTAAGCAAAATGGATCACTGTAAGTCTTTCAAAGAACATATCGATCTACTCCAGGAATCTTATTTTTAAAAAAGTTAAAGACAAAAATAAAAGATGAGTCAACAAACCAACCAAATCCTGTTTTCTGCACATTCCAGTTTTGGCTTTATTTAACATTGCCTATACAATACTCTGGAACTACATGTTTATAACCCAGAAAGATGTAATTTTACTTTAGTGTCTGTAAAGAGGGATTTTAAGTGTGTATTTTAAACACAGCAGTTGAACTGAGTGCACTTCATGAGACATGCTTGGAATTACCTGTCCTACACTTCAGATATCTTCTCAGTTCCCAGCCACTGAACCATACAAACAACAGAAATGAAGAACTGAGTAAAACAAATGTTTGTTGTTTAAAGATTGTTTCTCTTGCAATGCATATTCTTCCAGTGGCCAAAACACCTAGCACTAAGTGTAACTTCCTTATCAGCACAAACACTGAAACACCATTAGAAACACTTTCCCTTTTACAAAACAATTTATGCCAACATGACATAAAATAGCCCCTCATACCAACACAAGGGATAACCTTGGATTATTTCACTATAGTGTTAAAAATGCACAATTTAAAATCCCTTAACAGCAGACTTGGGGTTCTGGCTATCTGGTTCAGAATCTGACCATTCCAAAAAGAAAAAAGTATAAAAGCTTAAAATGTGCAATAATAAACCCAGCCTTTTTTCTTTTTCTATACAGTAAGGCAAGAATGCAGCCTGTAATGCAAAATGTTTACAAAAGAGAAAAGCAGGTTAGCACATTGCCAATTGCACAGAAAATCAGCAGGTAAGCCACAGTGCAAAGATGGAACAGAATCTGCTAGTGTTAATCTACTGCCGCTAGGAGTGCTTTCCAGCACATCATCCCCAAACACTGCCAGCACCAAGGGTGGGGCCAGTACTACTTGTGAAGTACAGCTGTGTCTATTTCCGTGTGTGAAATGGAAGGGAATAACATGGTCACATATAGGTCATACTGTACAAACTGGTATTTTATACTGTTCCAATGCCAGTAATCAATTTATTTTCTTCATTAAAATAATATACACAGAATGTTTTGTTAGTTCGGTTCCTTCAAATTTTATACATATTTACCTTCTGTTAAAGAGAAAAGGATAAAATGGTGTAAAAAAACACAAAGCTATTAAGCACAAGAGAAAAGATAAATGGGTATTTTTCCCTGTGCAAGGCTAAGACAGAAGCAAGTATGAAGAAAAATGCCACCCCCACAATGGAATTTATCCAACAAAAACAAAACAAAAGCAGTTATAGAACCCCTTCTCTACCATCAGAAGTCATTTCACAGCAATGAATTTATCAGCTACAACAGACATACTCATACAGTTAAAGATGGGAAGAAAGGCCAGAGATATCATCAAATTAAACCATACAGTAAGACAGAGCCTTGCAAAAGAGGGTAAAAATCAAGTCCAGCATCAGTGCTCAGTTTAAATCATATATTGGTGACATACCTATCACGAAGACAATCAACGGGGAAAAAAAGTCTAGATTTACCATGCAGGAGAGATTTATTACTCTACTTGCCTTTGATAACCTGATTACATCTAGTTGTTTAGCAGTTTAGTATTGTTAAACTGTTTTTACAACAGAGTTTTCTTCTCTTTTTTCTTTTTTAATTAAACCCAGTAAGATGTACAGAAGACAACAAGGCAGTAAAAAGTACTGCTTCCAACAGATAGAGGTGAAAGGTCAAATGAGGGGCCACAGCAAAGAGGTCACTAGCAGCCACAGCCTTCTCTTTGGGGTTGGGGTTCACTGGTTAGCCGGCCTCCCTGTGGGGCTGAGGGTTTGTGCTGTACACCGGACTCAGCAGCATTCAAATCCAGGCTTCCATCCTGAATGTTCTGATAAATTTTCTTGGCAGCTTCCAGGAAAGCATCTTCTACGTTCTCTCCCCTAAGAAGCAAATGGTAACTTTATTCATGAACCAGCTTTTTGCATAATACACCGATCTCTGCTAACCTTTAGTCAATTGTCATGATGTCTTCAACTTAGCCACTGTTATCGAATAAAATATTACCAGAAAGATGAGCTAAGAGAGTAACCTGGGAAAATTTTGATGGAAAGCTTATGAGCACAGTACTAAGAACTATTTCTACAAACCCCATCTGGATAATTATGTGTGTTTTAATCATTAAAACGATGTATTTGGTTAACATATACCATGACAGGTGCTATTTCTGAAGCATACAAGGTACTCCAAATGGAAAATCTCTCTGAATATGATGCATAGGATTCCGGAACTGGATCTCATCAGCAAAGCATGAACTGTGCTGTTTTTATCATGTGATAGTGACATAGTCACACTTAGCCATGTTCACACTTCAGTTCTCTTGGAACCAATAGTACAAATGAGACTAAACAAAAACAGGTTAGTTTTCCCTCATCACTGCAAGGACTTTAATCCCAGTAAGTAAAGAAAAATGTCTGGAAATCAGTAATGGATAGGGAAGAACAACTAGAAAACGTTCATTATGCTTCTAATTAAACTATTTCCTTACATCACGCTTTTTCACATAATCAGGCATGAACAGGTTAGCCAATCTTGGGCTCAAAATGCCAAACTTGACCTTGATTGTGAAAGTCAAACAATTTTGAAATAGAAACGGTTTCATTTATTAACCTAGTTACCAATGGGCATAATCAAAGTACCATGTTCTAAGTAACAAAAACTCACATTATTTGAAATGGGAAGACCTCTTTGCTTACTGTTCTTCCTGCATAAGTACATACATAATATATATTACACACATACTACATTTTTCAGATCTATGGTTCTACTTTGAGCAACTAAATGTAACCAAAACGTGATTTGTTTCAGCTATACTTACGTTTTTGCACTTGCTTCAAGGAACAATAAGCCTAAAAATAAAATTCAGACTATAATTAGGACATTTCAAACAGACCACTCTCTTCAGTTACATATGAATAGGTTCCCATCAGCTGCCAGTACTCTTACCACAAAATTTCATGAAAGAGTATGTGAAACTGAAATGGGGGAGGGTGGTCTTTATATTTGTTTTAAATAACTACATCACCCCTAATGTGAACTTCATAGAAACAGAAACATATTTCCTCATTCTTTAGATTTTAGAGCAGTTTGCATTGCTTTCAAATTGCCAAACAACCCACAGTATAAAAATTCTACCCTTCATTAGAAATTCTCACAAGTGTGATTGCCAAGTATTAAAATAAACCTACCATTTTCTTCAGCAAACTGTTTGGCTTCTTCATATGTAACATCTCTCTGTGCCTCCAAATCTGCTTTATTTCCTATGAGAATTATTACCTAATTTGTGATTAAAAGAAAGATATCTTGAAACAAAAGGAACCATTTAAACTAACCCTGCAAATTCTAAAATCCAAAATTGACAGAAAAAACTAGGTCCAAAAAGAAAATCAAGTACTAGCAATTATCCACCAAGCAGGAGTAGAAAATCCTAAGAGCACCAGCACTAGGAAGGAGCTTAACAATCACATAGGCCAGCAGTGGACCAATTTTCTACACAGAACAGATAGTACATTTTTCAGTTTGTAACTCCTACATGGCTTCTGTTGCACATTTTTCTCTTTCCTATTTTTGGTTTTTGTTTATAACCCTTTACAAATGTAAGAATATCCTTAGCTTGCAAGGCATTCAAAAACAAGCTGTAGGTCCAGCATGCCCCACAAGCCATAGTTCACACTTGGATTAGGCCCAACGTATGATTTCTCTGAGTAAGACTAACGAAATACATGAACACCATAAAGTTAAACACAAAATCTCATAAACATGGGAACATGACATGGGAAGATGACAACTTTGATCAGATTTTCAAAAGGTTCTGGAACGCCTGGGAAATTCAAAAACCCCTAATTCAACTCCTTCAGGTCACAAGTGAGAAAAATTAAAGCGCAAATAAAGCAATGTGACTTGCCAAAAGTCACTCTGTGAGTCAGTGGTAGAATATTAGAACCCAGGTAGAAAACCCAAATTGTGACTTAGAAATATTGTCCTACCCTACACTATCCTTAGAACTAAGTTTGTAATAAGTAGTAACAAGTATCTGTGTGTGTAGATCCACAGGAGGCAGATGGATGTGGGAAGGCAACACACAGGAAATGGGTTCAAATCCAAGGCAAAACATTACACACATACCCATTCTAGGATCATCTACACTAGAAAAGTTATGCCAAAATTAAAGGGTCTGCAAAGTTTTAAGAAAAAAGGTATGCAGCCTTGGGCAACAGCAGTTTTGACTTTTATCTAGTTCAGGGAAGAGTTAGGATTTATGGATAAACTATATATATAAAAAGTTTATTTTGGATACCAACCTCCCCTTCCCTTTGCCAATAAATATATTAATACATTACAAAAGAATAGCTTTGACTAGGGTTTTCTACTACTAAATTTTTTTCATGTGAAATTATAGCACTTAGCTCTTTCACTTTCAAAAATTTGTACCCTATGAACTAAACATTTTTACCTGCATGTAAACCTTTTGCAAAGTAGTACAACAAAAGTCAACATTCAATTAATCTGAACAAGTGCCCAACTGAGAAGGGAAAGAAGTATCTGCTAATCTCTTGAAGAATACAATGACACTTAAATGGAAATCAGTTTTTAAAATCCAGTCTGGTAAAGTGACAATGGCCTAATGCAATAAACAAGAAATACTGCCTCCTGGCCTGGGAGTGGTGGTTCAGTGGTTGGAATGTATAGATAGTATGCCATGGTTTCAATCCTCAGCACCACAAAGGGGGCAGGGGATTTCCTCAATTCCTTATGCATTTCCCTTGACATGCTAGTAATACTGAGGTACAAAAGATAACAGCAATCAAATGAGAAAATATATAACTTCTACATAGAAACCAAAGGCAACAGTATTTGAGCAGGACCTCAGAGAGATTTTTTTTTTCTTCCAAAAATAGTTAGAAAAAGCAGGCAGGATATGCTTAACTTTTTCACTATATTCCATGGACCCTCTGAGTTTTTGTGTTTTAATACTTTACTTTAAATAACTATAGATACACACACACACACACACACACACACACACACACACACACACACACACACAGAGGTCTTGTGAACTAGCTTTCCCCAGTGGTTACCCAACTACGGCGTATGTTCTCAAAACTAGGAATTCAACACTGACACAATCTGTAGCTCCTTAGATTTTAGTTTTTACATGCTCATCTATGGTGGTTAAGTTCTATGCAATTTCATGACAGGTATAGATTTGTGTCCCCATAATTAGGATACAGAACTGTCCCACTGCTTCAAAGACACTGCTCTGTCACACTCATTCCACCTTCCACATCCATTGGTAACCCTGCAACCAATGATCTTTTCTCCCTCTCTACAACTTCATCATTGTGAAAATGTAAATGGAATCACTCAATGTGCAGCCATTTGAGATTACGGAGGTGGTATCAGTTTTGTTGCTTGATTTTTACTCAGCATAATGCCCTTACCATCATCCATCTAAGTTGTTCTATGTACCAACAACTCCATTCCTGTGTGGCTGAGTAGTACTCCAGTGGGGATGCACTAGATTGTTTATTCACCATCCATAGCCAGCTGGATTGCTTCCAGTTTTTGGCTACTGCAAATAAAGCTGCTGTGAACATTCATCCACAGCATACCAACAATAGGCTTAATGTGACAACTGAAAAACAAGTTCTAGGCCCAGTCCTAGCAGAACAGTCACACAGTGCTAATCCATTTTTAATCATGATTAAAAAGTTGTTCCCTGATAGGGGGCCATCTACCATTGATTACATAGTGCACCATGCTTCTGCTAGGCACTTGGGGTGTAAAAGTAAATGAGACACAGGTCCTGTTCTTGAGAAGCTCAGTGGCTTTCCTCTCACTGTTCCTAAAATGTTCTTCATAGCATCTAAGGAAATATTACTCAAGACCCAGCTCACTCCTCGTTCCTCTGTAAAGCTGGTTTCTCCACAGGGCTCTGATCATCCCTGTCTCCACAGCAGTGTAACAGTCATTCCATTTGTAATTTGTTTTTCAATCTACTTTGCAATACAGTAATATGTATGTATGCCTGCTGGTTTTCTCTCTGCTAGACTACAACTTCTTGGGAGCAAAGGACACATGCTTATCTTTCTACATTGTAGAACCTAGCATGGAGACACTGGTCTTTAAAAATCTCAGTATCACCTCAGTCTGATTAAAAGCTACTTTTCTAAAAAAAAAAAAAAAAAAAAAAAAGCATGCAGACTACTTTAAAATGAAAATCTTGTGATAACTGTAGGATCATAATTTTAAGAAACAGCAGATAACCCTTGTACATTTTGTCCAGCTGCTTCCAATGGTAATATTTTAAAAAACTAATACAGATCCTTTAAAAACTGTAATTTCATATTTCAGTGTCCACTTAACATGAGATCACCATCCTATTCCTAATTTTCTTAAACCACAAATACAAACAAAACTCAAGAATAGTAAAATGGAAAACTGGAGTAAATCAGACCTGAAAAAAAATTTTTCTTCAGTTCATTTAAGGATAAAGATTTTCTCATTCATAATATTGAATATTTCTCATTCATAATATTGAATACAAAAATCTCAATAGCAAAAGGCTTTCCTGTTTGGGTTAGTCTATATCTGAAATGTTCTGTGTTGTAAGATGTCATTTAACTTACAGTATTTGGATTGGTGAGATTCCTTGCATCTGTCAACCAGCTGCTTAAATGATTATATGTACTTCTTCTGCAAAAGTTAAAGTTTACAGTTAATAACTTCCAAATATAATTGCCAAAAAGAAAAAGAAATTTCAATACATATTTAAAATATGTATTTAAATCAATAGATCCTAAGACTTTTCATTATGACTACTCTGAAAAAGCGTGAAATGAAAACATGTAATTTTCAAAATTCTAGCCAAACTCATTTTTAAATAAGTCAATATCCAACAGTTATGCTAACAATATGTCAGAAGTAAACTGTTTACATCTAAAAGTACTTATATCCTAAGCAAATCAATATACAAACAAAATTCTGAATCAGGACTTCTAATATGAAGTTAAAATTAGAATTATCTTGAAATCATCTAGATTTTAAATCACAAAATGGATACAAAGTTCTATCAATATGCCTAACCAATGACATAGTCATTAGAAAACATTCTTGTATCTGCCTCCAAATTTCAACTAGAAACCAAGACAATCACACTGTAAACTGGTACACAATTCATCTTTCCTTAAGAATAAAGGGTAAGCTGGGGATTTAGCTCAGCAGCATAAGCGCCTGCCTTGCAAGCGTGAGGTCATGAGTTCAATCTCTTGTACCAAAAAAAAAAAAAAAAAAAAGAATAAAGGATAAGCTATCTACAAAGCATAAAAACCAATGCATTTAATACAGTTAACTGGAAGTTCAAGTCCCTACATATGAGAAAGGAAGTTTATCCTAACTCTGTACTCTGAGAGTTAAATCATTTGGAGATTCAAATAGGCATAATTTCTCTATCCGAGAAAAGTTTTTAAAAACTCATCTGCCAAATAAGCCCTAAGATAGCAAAATAGCAAAAAACTCAAATACCAAATACCTCCAACTTACGATAGTTCAATTTACAACTTTTTGACTTTACAATGGGTTTATCAGAACCTAAACCCATCACTTAGCTGAGGAACATCTGCAGTGTAGGATGTTATACAGCATAAAATCTATTAAAAGATTTCTGAAGTTAAAAATGTTTCTCACTCACAGAGGGAATATTAACACATTTTATTTATTTAACACTAGTAAAGAGAAGCCCTTAAGAATTAAAACATCAGAATAAGGCCTAGAAGCCTTTCCTCATAATGCTTCTAGTTTAGTCTTACAAATACACCTCATGATCTCCAGCTGTCAGTGCTCTGATACTATTAACTATTTCAAATATTTTCTTTCTCCAATGGGAATGAAAACAATTCCCTACTCAGACTATTTTGGAAGGCACAATATCATGTTGTATATAAGTCACTACCCGCCTAAATGTCAAAAAAAAAAAAAAAAAAAAAAGACACATACAAACAGCATCATTTCCCCAACAGTTTAAAATTTTCCAAACAATGGTCAAATATTTTAGAAAAGTACAAGCTTCTACCACTGGTTCAGCATTTGTTGACACTGACTTTATACAACAAGAATATTATTCCTCATGCATAAATGTTAAATCCAAATATTCTAATCTCAATGAGTTAAAATTTTAAAATCAGGGATTCTGGTAAAAGGAAAAGCCTATACATCCTTTGCTAGTATTATCAAGATTAAACAAAGCATTGTTATTTACATATACTGTACTTCCACCCATGAGTCAGTTGTTACTAGTTTATAATTCACTGCAATTTTAGATCTATGAGTTCAATATAGGTATCATTCAAATATTCATTAATTGAAGGTTAATTGAAGGTATCAGTGCTAAAAAAATAGTGCTAAAATATTCTTAACTTTGGGGTAGATATATCAAATTGATTTAGCCAAACCACTGCCATGATTTGATTTAGCCAAACCATTTAGCCAAACCATTGCTGTCAACTTACAAAAGCAATTAATTAACAATTATATAAAGTAAGCATCAAAAATAAAAAGTACTACTGAAACATGAACTGCCATATTTGCAAAATGTCAAGGATTGCCAAAAGAAAAAACGGGGAAAACTGGCACCAGGACTCCAATATCAATATTACAAAGTGCCAATGGTACTATAAAGCAAAAATCAAGAAAGTACCCGTCTACAGCCCAAGGTATGTTTTTTTTTTTTCAGTAAGTTACATTGAGATATAATGAACATACTACAAAGCTTACTATTTTAAAGTATACAATTTTGTTGTTTTTAGCATATTCACGGCCGGGGATTTAGCTCAGTGGCTTAAGCGCCTGCTTGGCAAGCGTGAGGTCCTGAGTTCGATCCACGGTACAAAAAAACAAAAAAAAACCAAACAAACAAAAAAACATATTTACAAAGTTGAGCACTGATCACCACTATCTAATTCTAAAATATTTTATAGACCCCACAGAGAAACTCTGTATGCATAACTCCCTATGTTTTGGTAACCTGTCTCCACATTTGCCTATTCTGGGTATTTCAGAAATGGAATTATACAGTATGTGGCCTTCTGAGTCTGGTTTCTTTCACTTAGTGTAATGTTCCCAAGGTTCAACCACAGGTCATATATATATTTCGTTCTATTTCATTCCCTTTGAAAGCTGAAAAACATTTCCACATATGAGTATACCACATTGTTTATCTGTTATCAGTTAATTTTTCTGTTTTTCTACACAAAAAACTTCTGATGCCTTCAGCAGACACAAATTTTACCCAAAGTATTATGCTTAAAGGGTATGTCTGAAAGTAAAATCAAATTAATTTCAAGTGCACATCTTCGTATTTAAATTAATAATGCAGTTTTAGTTATATGAAGCCTCAGGAATGCCATACTCATAAAGACAGTTCTACAGAAATGGTCAGGTTCTTTGACAGTCATCCCACAGTATCATTCACTCATGTTACCAACTGCCTGGCTACAGTGAAGATCATTAAGACTTAGGACACTGCTTTGCCAAGACCATCCAGCACCAGAATTCACTGAAGCTTTGTGTACTACACAGTAAGACACTATCTTCATTTTAAGGCAGTTATTTCCCAAAGTGTATTCTTCAGTAAAATACTTAGGAAACACCAAATTAAAGAGCAGAGTTTTCTGACTGCAAAACTTCTCAGGGTCCTGTGAAGAAAAGTTTAAACTGTTTCCCAAACAGAAATATGCTTCACAGTATCCCAGTTACCTATCTCTACCCACTAAAAAGTCACGCTGCTTTTGACTGGTGTTCTGCATCAACATGAGAGGTGATCCAGTTCATTTTCTAGCTTACACTAGACAAAGAGCACCATCTAATGGAGCGACAGTTTTCTATGTTCTCTAAAACCAAACTTTTACACTCTAGCTTTGTTAACTACTTTGAGTTTCTAGAAATAGCCATGTTGACATAAATTAAATCCTGCTGCAGGTATTATTTTAAATCACTTCAATCCATGTTAGGACAAAAAAAGAATTTAAGCAAATGAACAATTAAAAACTCAATTATTATACAGATCCTGAGTTCGATTCCTGGTACCAAATAAATAAATAAACAGCACTTTTCCTAGGGGCCACGGGTTTAGCTCAGTGGTACAACACCTGTCGGGCAAGCATGAGGTCCTGAGTTGGATTTCTAGTACCAAAAAAGAAAAAAAAGAGTACTTTTTCTCCCCGTCAGACATAAGCATGGGGTCATTTTATAGTCTATTATGCTCAATTACCAAAACTATGCATTTAATTTCTCACTTGGCTTTATATTCAGAAACTGTAATTTTTAATGCTAAATGCTAGACTCAAGAAACTAATTACTTTCTACTTAAGCAAAAAAACCAAAAGTTTCATGCAAATTATTTGCTACAGTCACACATCATGGTGCACACCTATGTAACTGCCTTTACTCAGGAGGAGGCTGAGGCAGGAGGATTGCAAATTTCAAGCCTGCCTGAGCAACTTAATTAGACCCTGTCTCAAAATAAAAAGGACTGAGGTTATAGCTCAATGGTACAGTATGGGCTTAGCATGCACAAGGCTGAGTTCAATCCTAAGCACTGCCAAAAAAGAAAAAAAGGAAAAATCTCAAACAGTTCAACTGATGCTGCTTTTTGGAACTGTATTCTTCTATAATCCTACTCACTACTTCTTAAATTTTTTCTTGAACTGCACTAACTTTCAGAAAAATTTCTGGGGAGGGGAATACTAGGAATCGAACTCGGGACCTTGTGCTTTCCAAGCAGAAACTGTGCCGCTGAGCTATATCCCCAGCCCCAGAAAAGAAAATTAACACATCAAGTTTTACACAGTAACTTAGAGAAGAAACTATAAAGCCAAATTACAAATGCATTTACAGTTCATTTATTATTATCAATTATAATTATCAATTATAAATTAAGGCCTAAATCAAGTTAAAAAACACACATTAACCAAAGTAAATTTCTACTGCAAATTTTGAAGGCTAAAAATTAAAGAATGCTAAATCAATTAACAAAGAAACTATGCTAACCAAAGTAAATTTCTATTGCAAAGTATGAAGGCTGAAAAAGCTTTACCTCTTACCTAGTGATATCGTACACCATAAGTGCACCTGCAGCTCCTCTGTAGTAGCTTCGTGTAACAGCTCTAAATCGCTCCTGTCCTGCTGTATCCCAAATCTGCAGTTTGATTTTTTGGCCACTAACTTCAATAATTCTTGTACCAAATTCGACACCAATTGTGTGAGGACAATCAGCCATAACTGTGAGGAGGGAAAAAAAAGAATCCTACCTTTCAGAAAACTTAAGACTAGTAGAGTTAAATAGTATTATTTGTAAGCTAGATGCTAATTCTACCACTTAATAAGGAGATGGCTCAGCAAAGAGAGAAATGTGACTAGATTAGAATATGGGTTAGCAAAACTGTAAAGAGCCAAAAGATCAACATTTTAAGTTTTGCAGGCTAAAAAATCTCTGTTGCAAGCAATTAAACCTTCCTTTGAAGCATAAAAGCAGCTATAGAAGACATAAAATAGGTATGCTTGTGTCCCAGTAAAACTTTATAATGGCCAATAACAAGAGTTAGCCAACTGGACACAGTTTGATAACCTCTAGACTGAAAGAATCTGCTAAATAAAACTAAGAATTTTAATTAATTTTACAATATTAACATTATACTTATTCAGTTTCTGATAATCATTGTCTATGACAAGTCAGTCAACAGTTTCAGAACTCCTGAAGCTATTAGTCAAACAAATTTTCATCCTGAAAGTATTATTGGTCTCAAAGAAAACCATCACATTTACTATTATAATTATAAAATGACAATTTCTGTATGTCTAAACCAAGAAAATAAGTATCTTTTACTAGTAATTAGGTTACTTAAAACCTAAGTTCACTATTGTCTGGTACAAGTACACAGACTAGTGAGCAATGCATAAAATGTTACACCAAAACTCTATGGTAAGCAGCACAAAACTGCCATAGAAAACAGTTTAGCATATCAGTTACTATAAATTGGCCCCCTACTCTGTCACCCAAGAGTTGTACTCTGAATCTTAATTAAATAGTCATGAACACAGGAAGAATTCTCTTTTAAGTATCTCAAATCTACTGAGCTAACAAATTATATATACAGCAAATGCCCTATAATGAGATAATCAGTTTCTGTAACAAAATGAAATAATAATAAAAATATTATTTAAAGTTGACATTATTTGCATTTAAAAAATTAACTTTGTTTTGATCATTAAGAAATCTAAACAAGTGAATGAGCATATACATCACATGTAAGTCAACAGTCTAAAAATGCTGGTAGTAATATTTCATCTGCATATCAAAATTCATGGTACCTAAGGTAAAAGTGCAAATATAGGAAAAGATTATATTTAAATGCATAAAGTACAATGAAAATGACTGTTTAAAAAGTAGAAATGTGATAATAAAACTACTGTTTTACCTCACATATTGAACTTACACTTTTTTTCTGTAAATTGATGAAGCAAGCAAGACTTTCCTACTCCCATGTCCCCTGTTTAAAAAAAAAATGTTTCAAGTGGTAATTACATTTCTCAGTTTTATACCCTTACATGCAATAACTGCTATTTCCTTTATCATATCACATCAAAAGTTTCTGGGATACTGTTTAAATTTTAAGTTATTTCAAAGTTTTATGGGCTCCTCCCCCTTAACCCATGCACAAAGGATAAAGAATAACAAATAAGGTAGCATGAGACACCCAATAATAGCAATTGAAGTTTTGAAGCTTGACTTACTAGGCCTTGTCATTATTTTTCAATTTTTGTAGAATTTCATAAAAGACAATAACTTATATTACAAATCATAACGGAAGTCTGAAGGACATATTACAAAATTACATAAACTGAACATTAGAGCAAACTGCTGTAATTGGAAGAATTCATGGAAAAACAAGCAGACTTTCAACTGTAATCTTATAACTATGCATGGATGAACAGCATTAAGACTTACTCTTGGCATAACCTTTTTAAACATAAGGGGAAAATGCCAATAAATTGTACTTGTACTATATAACTTATTCTTAATCAAACAATGTTCTATACCAATTTTGGTAGAGACTTTCATGGTATTTTTGGAATATTTTAGTCCTACTAGGAAATTAACCTCATTTCCATTGTTAACGCAGCACCATACTACAAAAGTACCCAGGGCCACGAAGTAAAAGGTACACTTATCCTTATCAAAGTTTAGTTTCAAAGTGAAACGTAGTTCACTTCTTCTGTAGTGATGTATTTCAGTATCAGTATGTAAATGTCCTATGTATTAACCTTCTCTGGGGAACAAGAGTGAAGTTAAACAAACTTACCAATAATAATATATTTAAAGATGTAAGAGTAGTTGTATGGTGCAGTTGCCATGGTGGCACTAAGAACAAAGAAAACTGTGTTACTTCAAAAAGAAAGTCCACACATTTGCCAAATTTATCACTGCTATCCTTTAAAACAAAATAAATGTTCTGTGAAGATACATACACATATATACATGTACTAATTAAAGCACCCTGAATACAAAGAAAATGTTAGTTACAGTAAGTCAGTAAAACTGCACTTCCCAAATTGATCAATAAACAAATACTCTTGAGTGAAGGTTTTAACATCCTTATGCATTATTCATAGAAATATAAGAAACCAAACTACCCCAAAACTCCAATATTTCACTTCAGTAAATAGCCAAAAAAGAAATGTTAATTCTGGAAACTGCAAAACAAAAAAAATCTTTATATATTTAAGCTAAACATCATTATAATCCTCTCTCCCTTAAAGGCCCCTTCTCTGATAACTAATCAATCAAGTTACTGGAGGACTACTTGTCAGAACTGGCTTTAAAAAGAAAGGTACAAAAAGTACTAACTTATAAACATAATTTTTAAATTCTGATGTTAAAATCAGACTGAATCACATAAAATTAGGTTAAATCACACTAGATTTTTGCGGATTAAAAAAGGGAGGGAAGGGGCTGGAGATTTAGCTCAGCTGCATAAGCACCTGCCTCACAAGTGCGAGGTCGTGAGTTTGATCCCCGGTCCCAAAAAAAACCCAAAAACAACAACAACAACAACAACAACAAAAAAAACACTTCTCCATAAAAAAGGGAGGGCAATTATTATTGGCAATTTTATATGGTTGAATGTACATACAACTTGTAGATTAACAATACATTAAGTGCCTCCTACACTATGAGCTAAATCCTATGAGCTAAAAAATGTTACTTAATCATACTGTCTTAAAATTTTTTAAAGTTTGTGTAACATTTTAAAATATTGCAGTCCCATTCCTCTTCCTTACGTAGACTTAATATAAAAATTTATTTAATAATTAAGAAAAAATTTCTGAGCCAGGCAGGGCATGGTGACAAATGCCTTTAGTACCAGCTACTCAGGAGGTGAGACAGGACTTAACTGCTTGCACCCAACCTGGGACACATTCAACAATACCCAGGTTCAACAACAAAAACCTCTCTATATAATTCAGTATGTCAGAAAGAAACAAAGAATAAACTCTAATATTAGTAGTAACTTCTAATAAAGTTTATTCTCATCAGTCTTCAGCTTAATGACAAAAATTCCATATATATATATATTTAATCCATTTTTAAAACTTAGATTTGGAGTATTTTTAAGTGACTATCACATTACATAATGTGATATGACTGAAGAAATTCCTTTATTGAAATTAACATCTTATTGTATTCCGTATTTCAAGAAAAATCTCTATAAAGCTAAGAAAATTTAACCTACAGGAAAAATGTTTACCATAAGTCATCATTAAGAAAGAGAAACTTCTTAACTACAATAAATTATTAAACAATCCCTGAAGATAATATAGTCTTCTTACTTAGCTACATGAAGATATTACACTTAGTACAAATAGATGCCTTGCTCCCCACTACAGCCTGACATGTTGTAACAGATTTATCATCAGTCTTCATCACAGAAAACTCCCTTAACCAGTTCTTTGGGGAGAAGGAGTTTTTCTAGTTAGATTAACAATTCTGAAGACAACTTTTGCTTCTTTTCCAGACAGCAGTGATGCAAAACTTAAAAATGAACTTGCTCTTGAAGGTAAACTTGCTCTGGATTATTCACCAGCTAACAAGAGAAAAGAAAAAAAAAAACTCTTAAATTAGAAATGATATGTAAAGGTTATTAACTTGTTAACCAGCCTTACCTTCTTTTCTGTATAAAAGGAGTACAGACTCTGATTTTAATTCTTAAAATTCTTTTCCTATTTAAACTTGAGTAAAAGTAATTGGTCACCCCTGAATTCCCTGTTTGTGCTTTCCCTCTTGATTTTTCCTATTTTCTTCCCTCTTCTAACTAAAAGGTATAGCAGTATATTTTTTGTTTCCTTCTATTTTATGAATTTAAATTTATAGGGGTTTGAGGCATGATTCAGTAGTAGAGTAAGGGCTTAGCATGCATAAGGCCCTGCATTCAATCCAAAATGTGCTTGTGTGTGCGTTTGTGCATGCATACACATACAAATATGGCCTCTAATAATTCCAATTTGTACTTCAAATGGTGTAACTAAACATGAAATTATAACCCAACTCTAGTAATTTGTGTACCTGCTAGTCACTACACAAAACATTAACTATCTAAGATAACTACTTTTTTAAAAAATAATTTTAAGCACTAATACAATATAAGCATTTCAAAACAAATACCATTTCAGGTGGAACACCAGCACTGTCTTCACCTCATCAGACAATTCTGGTCTCAAATTTTAAAAAATTACAACAAAAATCCTAAAAGCAGAATTAAAGGAAAACTACTCAAACTCACTAAATTCTACAGACAAACAAGGCAGAAAACATCTAACACTGTAGCCACCACATAACAGGTCCTCCCTCCCTTTCTTACTCTAAGAAACTGACAGGTGTCTTCAAAAAAAGATACAAGTTATATAATGAATAGGTACAATTTCTCTATGATGAATGTGATCACTATATATATCTAAAATGTACCAAATAAAATCTGAAAAAATAATTTTCAAAGTTCACAGATAGTCAAAATCACACATTTGAAAATTACTATATTTAAAGGGTCCAATTTAACTATACTTAACATTGTTTTAACAAAGAATTTCTCAAACATAAAACACACCACTAATAAGGTGAAAAATACACTTGTGCGTAGCTTTAAAAGGGGGAAAAATTGTCCCCTGTGATTTAAGAGTACATTATAATTTCTACCAATTAAAAAAAACTTAGTAATATTCTATAACTTGTACATAACTACTGGTGTGATTTAGATGTACCTGCTTCCACTTTTTAGAAAAATCATTTGAATGAAGGTGACACACAGGTAAGATTCTTCAAAAAAAAGATTATTATTATTTTAGACAATAGGCACTGAACACATGATGAACAAGTACAAACCAGTAACACTGTTACGGATACAACATACCTTAAGCAGTGTGTTAGACACTTTATATGATTTCATTTAATTATTACTACCCTTTTAACATAATTTACTATCCTCATCTTACAGACAAGGAAGGAAATAAGGCTCCATAGTTAAGTAATGCATGCAGTCACAGTCACAGTTTAAATGTAAGTCTGTACTGAATCTGGTCTGTTTTGCCTGCAGAGATCTCCTCTTTCACTATATCATCCTCCCTCTTCCACATGGTGTCAAGGTACACCATCAAGTTCTGTGAGTAAAGTTGTGTGACATATATTTCTCAGTTTACTCAGTTCTAATTTAATAGTCTGATTAAGAAGTGGCATAAGTGCCTGCCTGCCAAGTGCAAAGTCCTGAGTTCAAGTCCCAATACCAAAAAAAAAAAGTATTAAATAATTACATTAAGAGATTATACTCTTTTTGAGAATGAGAGACACTATAACAGCCATTCTTGGCTTCCCTATTGTCTGGTCTTGAAGACCTGAAATACCTTCCTCGTCCTGTTCAGATCAGTTCCATACTATGCTGTTGCATGTGAATTCCCTGTACATGAAGATATGGACAACTATTTGGAAGAAAACAAGAGTCAATATGATAGATAGTGAGTATCTACGATTGTCTTACTTTGAAATTTATGTCTCTTACATTGCTTTCTTGTGATCCACTTTGTTCTGTTTTGTTGTGTTTAATTTTACCCTTTTGATATAATTGCATGTATGTTTAAGTGTGTAAAATGGATGACCATATATTACTGTTTTTGTTAGATTGTGGAGCAGAACTGTTTACAGTCTCACTGTTTGAATGTCTACTTTTTATGTTTTAATATTGTAATTTGAACAACTATTTCCAAGATGTCAGTATGCAATTTATCAAGTAATGATTTCTTAGGATTTTTTTTGTTGTTGTTGTTGTTTTCCTTTTTTCCTTGGAATTCGGTATTGTTACTACCCTTTATTCTGTTTTGTTTTGGGGTTTTTTTTCTCTTTAAATAAAAATTTTTTTAAAAGAATATACTCTTTTTGTAGATACAAACAGTATAATACTTTAGTAATAATTTTATCTACTTAAATAAGTTAAAGGGAACTAACACTTGAGAGCATACCATGTGATAGTGTGCACTATTTTTTTCTATACTCTTATAATTCTTACAATTCTAAAAAAAGTCTTACAATTTTGTACACTCATTATCATTTCCACATACAAACTGAAGAAACTGAAGTTTGGAGACATACCCTAATTTGATCAGTTTAGAAAGTTTGTAAATGAGCCCACATCTGATGCCAAAGACTATGATTTTCTTTATCTAAAATAGCTTATCAAAAGCATGTATAGGTAGACGAACTTTCCAACCTTCAACAGAACTGTTTACTGAATGCAGAATAAACATCCATTATTGTTGTGCTTGTATTCAAGTGGCCTCCTTAACTTGCAACCTTTTTTCGCTTAACAAAAAGATGAACATACATCCAGGTCACCACATTTACACTCAAAATGGTTACTAAACATATATTAAATATTATTGTTGTGCCCCCAAAGAAGCACATAGCCTCCTTTCACTAAATCTGACACCTTTACAAATAAGATTACACATACATACATACATACATACATACTAGTACACATAAATTACAAATTTTGAGATGTGCAAATACAGATGTGAAAGTAGATACTTTCATATATACTGCTTGTACAATTCTGAAATGTCACTTTTTTTATAAGTTATTAGTAAATTTAAACATCTTAAAAATAATCCAGCCAGGGATATAGCTCAGTGGCACAGAGCCTTCCTGGCAAGCACAAGGTCATGAATTTGATCTCTGGTACCAAAAAAAAATAATAATAAAATAATAATAATCTAGGGCTGGAGGTTTTGCTCAGTGGTACAAGCACCAGCCTGGCAAGTGCAAGGTCGAGAGTTTGATCCCCAATGCCAATAATAATAATCCAAATCATCCTTTGGGACAGAAATCCACTTAGAAGCCTCCTATAGAAGGTCCAGCTCATAGATTACAAGTATAAATGCACTTAACTCATCGTTTCTGTAGCAAATAACTAGAAACAATCTACTTTCCCAACAACAAAGACATGGCTGAACAAAATAATCTGTAGTATAAAATAATATGCATGTACTATAAAAAACCATTTAGAGATACATGCATTAATCTGAACATATATCCACAATTTTGTTAAGTAAAAAAAAAAGCATGCTGTAGCATTTCATGCAACAGCACATCCCATTTGTAAGCATACACACATGTAAACCCTACATGCACAAAATATGAAGGAATACAAACCTAACTGAAAAATGAATACATAGGCTGAGACTAGAAAAGGTAAAGAGGGAAACTATTAGAGTATGTCCAATACTATTTCTTGCATTTACTGATAATATGAGGAATACTGTTGGAAGCTAGCAACATAACTACCTAAAACACTAAGCAAAACAAATACCAAGACCCACTTGTAGAGGACATTTTATTCAGTTTTTTTTTTAACAGTTTAACTCCTTATTGTGTTTGCTTGCTTATACATTATGGTTTTTTGTTTTTGTTTTTGTTTTTTTGGGGCGGTACCGGGGACCGTACTTACGACCTCCCTGAGCTTGCCAGGCAGATGCTTATGCCGCTGAGCTAAATCCCCAGCCCTTATACATTATGTTTTTCATACTGTTTTACAGCTATTTTATTCTACTCCTTAGAATACATGATGATACTATGTAAATTTTACATAACTGATTCCAGACAGCAGGGAAAAAGCAACCTACTAAATATGCCTGGCAATCTTGTCTTTCTTATCTTCATTGTTTAGTTTTTTGTTTTGTTTTATATGCAAGATATTTTATTAAAAACACCAGAACGGCATCAACACTTTGGTGATTCCAACATGAAAATATCTGTTGAGTATGTACTAAACACAAAGCACTGCATTACACGTTGACAATATAATGATCAAAAAAGACAAAAAGTCTCCACTTTGTAGAACTTCAGAACAGAAGCATTCTGACTGGCTTACAGCTCCACTAAAGTGAATGCTACTTGATTTGTCAGTCAGGTAGACAATAAACTTCTACAGTTAACCTAAACATATTGAATGGGTCAGTTTAATTTCTGCAACAGTACATTACAACCTCTACAAATAACCCACTTTAGAAGCCCACTTTAAAAAAATAAAAGTGACTTTTCACAAGATATTTAATGTCATACTTTTATGTACACCAATGTGAATAATTAAAAAACACTGGACTGCTTAATGTACTAAGAGGAAAGCAAAATCTCCCAGCTAATTATGTTGGCATGTTATAAAAAAGAAATGCAGTATTCCAAAACTGAACTTTTATTCACAAAGTACTTAATCACAAACAAAAACTTGCACTACAGTTACAAAGATTAGTAATAGTGACAATTTTATTAACATGATGTTTGCGATTTGTTTTAATATAATTAAGGTTGATAGAAGTGTACACAGATGAAGCAAAGCTGATCACTATTGACACTGGCTTATGAGTATAGGAACTCTCAAGATACTGTCTTATTTTGTATACATTATCTAGAATAAAAAGGTCTTTAAAAATACAGTTATTGTTAATGTGTGTTTGTAAATTGTCTCTTGCCATGACTGACATTTTAAACCACAAGAAAACATTTCAAGTTTTTTTTAAAAATAAAGTATCTCTCAAAAATACTAGTCTTAACATTTTATCTTACATAATCTTGCTAAGATTTTGTGAAGACGTTTTAAGAACACTCCAAATTCCTGTGTAAAATTAAAGTATGGAATGATTCTAGCACTAAACATGAAACATAAAAAGCAAAAATGCTTTAAAATAGAACTCCAATTGCAAAAAATCTTTAATAATTAGAATCTAGTTTTGCATCTTTAACAATATGCCACTTAATCAGTGTCTAATTATGTCCCACCTACTTTATAAAGAAGCTCAAATTCTAAAAACTGACTTTACAAATAAGAATCAAGTCAGAGAAGCAATATACTTGCGGTTATATACTATTAAATGGAGAGCCAGAATTAAGGTCTAAGTCTAATTCCACAACTCTCCAAAGCCATGGTTCTCTCATTCATTGAAAACGTATCACATGCTGGGCAAAAGTACAGGCACTGAGATATTTACTATAGGTCAAGCAATGCGGTAAGGATTTTCTATAAATCCACTTAATCCTCAAAACAACTCTAAAATTTAAGTACTATTATTCCCTTTACAGACAAGGACACTCAATCTGCGAGGTTAGATAACTTGCTTAAGGTCACTTAACTAACTACTAAGTGACAGTACTGGAGTAAGAACCCTAAACATTAGAACTCCAAAATCTCGACCACTACATGCCTCAAGGCATGCACAGGTAAACTGGCTTAAGAACTGTTAAGCAAAAAACGTTGGAAAGGCTTGTAGGGAAGAAGGGTAGGAGCCAGATTATCCCTAAGTCTGTCCTCAATCTCATCTAAATAAGAGCTAGCTGAACAGTAATGCAATGAACAGTAAACTCTGTAAGACTTCAAATCTGGTTCCGACTCTTGCTGTGGGGCGAGCAGGAAAAGCACCTGCCTTCTCCGAACCTGTTTTTCTTCACATAAAAAAATGGAAGTAGGTACCGCCATCTCTCCTCTGAGGTTGCGAAAATGAGGATTTGGTGGTAGAACAGCTGACAGCACACACTTTAGGTCATAAAGGGGTGATCGGTTGTCATCCAGTGCAAACGAGAAAAAAGGAATTAAACTGCCTCTGCTCCTCACATCTGTAACTCTGGTCTCACCCTGCACGTAGTACAGACCACTCCAGCCAGTGTAGTAGCGAGGCCAATGTGCACATCAGCTACCGCCCAACTTTAGGCTTCGGTCGCTCCTCACCCCCGCTTTATAAAACCGGGTAACTCAACTTATCTTCCAGGGCTCCTCCGGGCAGGACAAACCCGCATGAACACACCTAAATCCGTCCAGGTACACAGTAAAATGCAAACCCCTGGAACGCTCTTAATCCATCATCTTCAATTCTAGAAACGCCAGAACTTTACTCCTCCCTTGGTTACCGCTACCATGCAGATTCGGGCCTTAAAGGAAGTCCACCGGCCTCCCGAGAACTCGCCCATACTTACAGCTCTCCAGCGTGAATCCAGAGACCCTGTCCCCACCCACAAGGACACCGAAGCCGGCGCGGTGCAATACGCCGGGAAGGCTGCTGCGTGGGGCTCACTGCTGCTGCCTTTTGTACTAAGGGGACGGAGCGGCCTCCGGGGTGGGCCCGTCGCGTCCGGCCTCGCGCGTGGCGGGGCGCGCGGCTCGCGTGGGTAAACACCGCGGGGGTGGCGGCGGGAGAGAGGGGCCTGCGGGAGAGGCGGCTCTGCCCCGCAGAGCCAGGAGGCTGCAAGGCAGACGCGGGCGAGGCCAGTACACACCCTTTCCGAACAACCGAGAGCGGCGCCCGGCCGGGAGTCCGCGGGTCCGAGGGGCCGAGGGGCCAAGAGGCCGGGACAGCGCGGGGACCGGCAGCGCCCCCGCACCGCGTCCCGTCAGCGCCCTACGCCGACCTCCGGCCCGCCAAGGGCTGCAGGCCCGACCCCCGGGCGCCGCCCGCCTGCGGCCCGCCTCACCGCCGTCACCGCCCGCGCCCTCGGAAGAGCCTGGCGAGCAGGCTCCGGCCGGACGGACACTGCAGAAGGCCTGGATTACCTGGGGGGCTGCTGGTGGCTGGGCAGCTTTCCGGGCGGGAGGGGGCGTCAGGACGAGGAAGAGCAGGGCGGACGCGGGAGAAGGGAGGATGAGGCAGTCGGCTGACGGCCCGGCAAGTAGGCGGGCTGGCCAGAAGGTGCAGACGCACGGGAGGCAGCAGCGGTGGCAGCAGCGACTGCTCCTCAGGTTCCCTCAGGATCTTCCTCGGGATGGCCCAAGATGGCGGCGCTCCCTGCACAGGGTTTCCTGTCACCCTCGCAGTGGGCTGGACCACAAAAGAAGGGGGGAAGATGCGCGCGCAGCCGGCAAAGCCCGGAAGAGGGTGGCAGAGGCCAGCCTGCTAGCCACGCCCCTTTCCCGGTCCTTCCCTCCGACTCGCCGCTCCGCCACCGATCCCGCCCCACTGGCCCTAGAACCTGAAAGGGCGGGGGAGAGCATTTATGCGCAAGCGCAGTCGCGTGTCCTCGCCTCCCAGGGCATTTACTGCGCAGGTTCGCGTGAAACTTGCGGGTGCGTCTGGGTGTCGGAAGACTGGGGTTGTCCACTCTTGAACACTTTCACTGATTTTAGTGAAACTGGATCCTTACCGTATTATGGCAAATACGCTTAGCATACTTTAATTGCATTCATTTAAATGTGTATGCTGCTTGCTTCCTACACAGCATTAGCGGCGAGCGAGGCAGACTTAGGTTCCGGGCCAACTATCCCAGAGGCACATCAACCCGTTTAATAGTGGCGAAACTGAGGCTTGCATTGGTCACCTCACTTGTCCAAGATTATGCAGCTAGGAAGTGGCCCTTTCTGCCCTGTGTTACACCTCTGTCTCTTTTAACTTTGCTTTGGCACTTCAGGGAGGAGGAGGGATTATGACATTTTTCACAACTTGTACACCACCTCCCACCTTTCAGCTTTATCACCAGAAAGTTAACACGTCTTAGTGCAAGCCAATTCTGAGTTTCTTGGACCCCGGAAATTTTTGCCTTGTGACTTTGTTCATGTGGATTTATTTTTATGTTTAATTAGTATTTTACAATTGTGTTTGTGTAGAGATAAATGTATTAGACATTTTCTTGAACATAGGAGTTTATTTTTTTCTCCTGATTTTTTAATTCTTTGTTTTTGGTTTTTTGAGATAGGATCTCGCTATTGTAACCCAAGCTGACCTCGAATTTGCAGTGATCCAACTGCCTCATCCTCCCTTGAGTGCTTCTCCTGATTTTAAAACGATGTAAAACTTTGTCATGGGTCTCTAAAAATAGCGTGGACCCTAAGCATTGTGTCTACTTTGCTTAGGAATAAGATAGCTTCAGCATCCTCAAAATGAAGTTCAGTTTCACTTTTGGAATTTAAAACCTTTCAAAAATTGGTTTTTCTATGAGATTTATTGGGAAAACGTATGCCAGGTTACCGATTTATTTTCGGAACCACGTAAGCAAATCCTTTTCCTTCAGCATACTTAATGATAGGTCGTTAAACTTACCGCTTGACTTTTCTACAAAAGGACAATGATTTCTAAATCACGAGTCCTTGTGAAAATTGAATGAAAGAGGACTGTATATGCAAAATGCCTAATATATAAGAACTCATATAGGAATGATTTTATACAATATAAAAGTGATTTTGAAATCTCTCTGAGTCCTGAAAGTCTATAATTCTATTTCCAGATTATTTAATAAGTATAATTTGTTGTAACATTTTAACACTTTGGAAATTTGCCAGTGCCAATAAAGGAGAAAGCTGTGAGCCAACTGTAATCACTTGTCTAGCAAACATAAGCTTGGCTAGAAAGTTACTATATACCCAAATGTCTCCTGAATTGAGGTCTTTATGTATAGCTATGTTTACCAAGTCCTTGTGTTCCAAGAGCTGTCTGAAAATCAGGCACATTTTCTTGTTTAGTCCCCTCATCTGTATGAAGCCAGTAATATATTCACCCTATTTTGTGAATGAAAAAACCTCAGTGTCATAAATTTGTATGATCAAAAATTGGCAGTGGGGACTTGAATCTGGCCACATGATTTCACAGCTACCATTCTGAAGCCCTACCTTACACTTCCTCCCTGATTTGCAATTGTAGCACCAAAGCCAGCTTAAATGTAGATCCCTAACTGTTGCTTCAGACATTACTTTGATGCAGCTTTTAGCAGAAATGTGAATTCTGATCTCTGGTCACATACTAACAAGCCCCGGAATTTTCAGTTAGCAGAGACTGTATGTGACCAATGACAGCATAATTAAGGACTGTCCTTTAGGTGCTGAACATGTGCCAGCATTTCTAGTTAACTCTTTGTAAGAATCAGCATCTGTAAAGAAGTATACATGGAATACTCATTGCAGTACTATTTGTACAAGACTAGAGACAAAATGTTTATTAGTAAAGAGCTCTTACAGTAAATTTTAAAGATCCTTATTATTGAATATTGTCCAGCCCATTAAAAAGAATGGTATCCTACTACAGAGCAATCTCTAAGAAATGTTGTGAGGGGAATAAAAGACTAAATAGTATGCCAACATTGTTAAAGTGCAATAGCAAGATGAAATACATATACATGCTTATTTAACTGGACATTGAGAAGAGTTTTTCCTATTGTCTTGGAATTGCTACTGAGGCCAGCCTTGAAAACAAAGGTCCAAACGGAGCCTCCATTCTGAATTTGAAGAGCTGCCAATGGCTAGAACCAGCTACCTTCTAGCAAAGCATTGGAAGACCCATTGTTCAGGAAACCAGCTCTTCCATCAGTTCCTACCTCTAATGTCTCCAAACCAGTCCTGTTCCTAGCCCTTTTCCCACAGACACACACCAGTATCAGGGATCTGGTCAAGATCCCCAATTGCCTGTACCAAGGGTTTGGGAGAGGATGAAACAAGAAACAGAGACAAATTTAGTAGTACAAGATGAATGACTGGGTGGTTGCCTCCAGATAGACCAAGAGAGCCACACTCCAAGATAGCCACTGTTTACTCAGTGTATACAGCAATAGGTAGGACTAGCAGAAGATTCAAAGTTTGTGGAAGACTCATAGGTCTAAGACTCAGTGAGCAAGTATAATCTTGGGATGACTCAAGAGGGCAGAAAACAATCATATGCTAAGAGGGATCTTGCTCTGGAGTGGTTTTTTTTTTTTTTTTAATTTAATGGTTTTAGTTTTAGCCCTGGTAGGAGAGGATGGCCCACCCCTAAAGAGTTAATGGGAAATCTCAATTGGGTAACACTAATAATCCCAAGCTTCTATTTATACAAAGTTAGCCATTGTGAATTTGTGGTCCACAACACACCATCACCAGTGATCTGTGGAAAGAAAGGCTGGAGAGATGGAAGGAAATTTGGCTTGGAGGGGAGCCATGTTTTTCCCCTCTCTGCATGGGAGCCTGTATTCTTTTCTAGATCCAAGGCAAAGGGGCTCCAAGAGAACTGCGAGTGGAGACTGAGTGTGCCTATAGCAAGAAGGGACCAGCAGCGGCCAGATACCTGTTTGGGCAGCAGACTCTCTGATCTGCTGTGTCCTGTTGCCGCTATGCAGGGGGAAATACAGGTGAAGGAGTGGGCGTGGCAGAGGCTTGAAATGAGGGTCTGGTTGGAGAGAGATGAGAACTACTCTCCTCTTCCCTCCTCTGGGTCCCAGGCAGGAAGACAGTAAGGAGGTATTGTAAGAGGGCTGTGGTATGAATGCCATCTCTGGAGGGTGGCTGGAAAATACAGCAGATACCTGAAAGGCCACCCATCCCAGTACTCACTCTTTGTTATAGCCTCCTGGTCTTGTTTCACTTGTGTATACATTTTTATAATTCTATTATAAAAATAGATGTTGCCAAGGGTGATGGCACATGTCTGTAATCCCAGCACTTAGGAGGCTGAGGCAGGAGGATTGCTGTGAGTTTGAGGCCAACTTAGACTACAACGTGAGTTCAAGGCCAGTCTGCACTTCATAGTGAAACTCTGTCTCAAAAAGACCAGAAAAAAAAATTAGCCTGTATTTCTCTCCCAAGCTTAAATATGTAGTAATTTTCAGATTTCTCTATTGTGCTTATTTAAATCAGATTAATTCACTTCCATATTATTAGTTTTATTGGCTTAATTTTGTTGGTTCATTTTCCTCATACATTTTAAAATTTTGTTTTACAAGCTTATCCTGGACTGCAGATTTTTCCCCTTCCCTCATCCCTTTTTGTCTAGTGGCTTTAGATCACTACCAATCCAGAATCACATATTAAAATATCAGTGTTCCAATTCCTTGGGAGATATTGAAGATATAGCAAAACTAATATAATTTGTACTCTCTTTATTACCATATGCATGTATGACCTAACTTTAAAAAGCTAATATATTTTGAAATATGGTTTACTAACTCCCAGTGATATATAATTTGATAAGAAAAAGCAAATAAAAAAATAAATTAAAAAAAATTAAAAAAAAGAAAAAGCAAATAGTCAAAAAATACTGGCTTAGCCGAAAAGGAAATGGTAATAACTGGTATATTTCAGAAATTTAGCAGGTTGAAGTTAAAAATCAAAGGACATGTAAATCTTTTAGTCTCTGTATATGAAAAAGATTAGATTTGATTTATTGTCATGAAACAAACATATAATTGTAAAGGTAAATACATAGTATATTCAATTATAAAAGAAATGTACGCTTTAAAATAGGGTCTCCCTTAGCTGGGTGTGGTGTCATCCCAGCACTTGGGAGGCTGAGGCAGAAGGATCATTGCAAGTTTGAGACCAGCCTGGACTACAAAGTGAGCTCAAGGCCAGCCTGAACTGCATAGCAAGACCCTGTCTCAAAAAGACAAAAATAAAATAGGGTTTCCCTCCTTTCCCATATACTTTCTACTGATGCCCAAAAGAATAATCCTCTGAAGTCATAGTTTATGAGGGTATGATATTCTAAAGTCTCACAACAAACAGACAAATCATGTAAGGTAAATAGCACACTTGAAAATTTTTCAAGAAAAAACCTTAAAACTCTGAAAACTATTATCTCTAAGTTTTCCTCTAACACTGGATCTGAAAGTCATTTCTTTGACTACCAGATGAGGGTGGTTTTGATTTGGAAGCTGTGTTACATGAAACAAAATATGCATCTTTAAATTTTAGAGTCACATTACCACATGATGTGACAAAATGACCACACCACAAGATACACATAGAAACAGATGTGCTGAAAAAATAGGTTCTGTTCTTTCATTTCATTCTCTCTTTAAAGAAGGCACTTACCTACAACCAGAGAGGGCAAGTTGACACATTTTGTCTTTACTACTGTCCAGTGGTACGTTGGTTCATGAACTTAATTCTTTCCACAATTCTGGTTGTAATTGGATAAGAACCAAATCAAATTTTCCCATAAGGTCAACACTGAACCTAACCACTGACTTTGATTTGGTTCTTATCTAATTTGGTTTGCAACCAGAGCAATGGAAAGAATTAAAGTTCATGAACTGAGGTACCACTTACTTTGTGCAACCTGTAGTTGAAAATGCAAGGTGAAACCATGTGCGATGTGACAAGATAGTCACAGGTGGTGACAAAAGCATAAAAATGGCAGGTGCTGTCAAAAGCTGGAACTTTACATTACTTAGCAACTAAGTTAACCTACCTTAGTGTCATGAGTATTGGCACAAGATGTGAGACTTCTGGTTCAGAGATAAATGACTTTATGCTTCACAGGGGAGCAGGCAACCTGAGCATCAATGTTCCCAAGTCCTTGTTCCCAAGTCCTATGAGTGGTGATGCAAAGAGGGTATCTGGATACAAAAAGAGATGACATTCAATTTCTGTGTTCTAACACAAGTAAATACTCATTAAGTTACCTCAAAATTTAAAGTAGGGTTGCGGGGTTCTGGAAGGGGCCTAAAAGTGCACCCCATTGCTATGTATGAGGAATTCAGTGAGTGAAGAATAAAAATATCTCCCATGTTACAGAAGAACCCTAAGTATAGGAAAATCAAATCTTTCATTATGGGAAATTGATGGGTTCCACCCCTATGGGACTCTATCAGGCTCATCATGGCAGTGATCCAACATGGCGTCTATAACCTCACGTTCAGTCTTCACAGACTTCTGTGTTCTTCTTCCCAAAATAAACATTCCCCCATCCCTCTCACACATGCGCCAAAGGTCCTCCAATCCTCTTCTGACACCTTGATTTAGTCTCCACCCTTGCCCAACTCCGTAAAAACAGTTTCCCAGCTTCCTGTGTTTGAGGGTCCTTGCAGTCTAGCAGAACTATTTGTTTGCCTTGAAGAGAAAAGCTATCTTCATTCTCCAACGGAGCTGTTTGCTCTGCAAATATCCTGTGAAAGAGTCTAAGATAAAGAGAACCCAGGCCTCTGCTTACAAGCCATGCAAAAATACCTGTCTCCCAATTGGGGCAGGTTTTATCTCGTGTAAGTATTGTATTTGGTGGAAGGAGATAATAAGTAAACGGTATCTGATTAGGAAAGAGTCAGGTTGACCTTGCCCTATTTCCAGCATAACTTTCTACTAGCTTTGGCCTTAGTCAAATCACGTAACTTCTCTGAACCTCAACTATAAAATGGGCTAGGCACTTTTTTTTTTTTTTTTTTTTTTGGGTCTTTTTGAGACAGGGTCTCACTATGCAGTTCAGGCTGTCTTTGAGCTCGCTTTGTAGCCCAGGCTAGTATCAAACTTACAATGATCCTCGTGTCTCAGCCGCCTGAGTGCTGGGATTACAGGTATGCGCTATCATGCCCAGCTGCAAATGGGTGAATAGCTCTATTCCCACTGAAAATATCTAAAAGTGTTTGGAATCTGAACTATTCTAAAAATTCTTGTTGAATTCTAAGAATTCAACAAGAATTCATACTGGAAGCTATCACCCTTCACTGAATTTCTCATACATATGGATCAGGCCACATTTAGGCCCCTGCCAGAGCTCTGCATCCCTTCCTCAAGTCGGGAGGCAACTTCATAGGTCTCTACTTACGTTCAAACATCTGAGTTCAAGTGAGACTCCCAAAATGGTAGTGGTTTTCACAAGTTAGAATTTATTTTTTTAGACCTGTGGTAGTCCGGGGTCAATATGGCAGCTTCAATGTGCCTTTGTTGTTGCCCTGCCACCCCAAAACATGTTTCCATATCATAGGTTAAAATGCTTAATCCAAAACAAGTGTGGCAGCATATACCTATAATCCCTGCATTTTGGGAAGCACAGGAGGGAGGATTTCAAGTCTGAACCCAGCCTGGGCAACTTAGTGAGAGCATGTCTCAAAATAAAAAAGCCCTGGGGATGTAGTTTAGTGTGAGGGTTCTGAGTTCAAAACCCAATGTCCCCAGGAGCCTGCACAAAGAAGCAATTCGCCCACCCTCTTGGTAAGCGCCTTCCTCTGGCATGAGCCAGGAGGAGACCCCATAGTGTCTCTTGAGCCTACCAGGCTTGGAATCAAACATCCCCCCCCCCATTAGTAACTGGGAGAGAGGTCTGAGCATCTCTTGGCAGGATGACTGTATGCAACATAGCAAATATGGGGGTTCTCCTTTATCTTCTCTTTGAAAGCAAGTGTTGTTTTCAGTTTTGTTTCATTATGATTAATTGCTTTACTCTATTCACTATTCTCTTTTGATTGATTTTATAATGTTCTATATTTGATTTGATTTTGCTATACTTAGTTGACTATAGACAACTATTGTGAAGATAATGACATATACTATGGTATCTATTACTGTTATCCCGGTAACCTGCTGTGAAGTTCTGTACCAAATTCACTGCACTGTCTCAATTGGCTTTGTTCTGTCTTTTTCTGTTGTATGTCTACTACCTTCAA